>OMKX01013343.1:1881-11902 GCA_900302425.1 Brosme brosme
GTTCCGTGTAGGTAGATGGGGCTCCAAGGGTTTAAAAAATAGCCTCTGTCCTTATTGTACAAAGCTGCTCAACACGGAGATAAGTTGCATCAAGTCTGAACTTTATGTGTTTTTTCAACCACTTAACGGCAGCCTAGCCATCAACGGATAACATCCCATGTTGTGAGTCCAGTCATTTACACAACAATCATATACTTTTAACATATTCTTACCCTTACACGTGCCCACAAATGTGTTTGTGTGTGTGCGCCTGCGTAATGAATAAATGTGCACCTGTCCATAGATGAATGGTGAACTCTGTGCCATTCATCAACATTGTTGAATACACCGAGCTCTGGATGGACAGACTCGACTGGTAATTTTGATGAATGGCTAGTACACAGTGTTCTTAAATGATGGTAAGTGAGAAGTAGAATTAGGCCTATATGTGCTACTATGATGCTACTATGGTATTGATGTCCTGTGTGTTAAATACAGAGGTGGAAAGTAACGAAGTACAAATACTTCAGGGAAGTTCCAACAAAAGACCTTAAGTGTGTTCTCGTTTTGATCATGTTTCGAGTTCTGCTGCTGACATTGAAAACTGATTTGCACATTGGAGCAAAGTTAATGATTTTTTATTTTCAGGATATTGTTTATTTTACTTAGAATAGTATAAGTTAGAATAAGTTAGAATAGTATAACTTTAACAGTCTTCGAATTATATAAATATCAATTTGTTCAATTAGCTCTGCACAGAAACTGCAGGTAAAAATGGCTACTTTTTACTTTTATACTTTGAGTACATTTCAGAGCCTGTACTTTTCCACTTTTACTTAAGTAAAGAAGTTGAATCAGTAATTCTACTTTTACCCAAGTATTTTTTGACACAAGTATCTGTACTTCTACTTGAGTAAAGAATAAAGAAGAAAGAGTGCTTTCGCCACCAGTGGTTAATTTCTATGGTCCTTGGAGTGGACGGACTCCTGTGTCGACTTCATAACCCAATGAGAGCAGCCAAAAGGTTTTAACATGATTTATTTGTTATTAACATAAATTAGTCATACTGCATTAGATGCAAAAACTAAATCTATAAGCCTTTAAACCAGTATTTTTATTGCAAAAGCATAAATTACTAATCTACAAAAAATCGAGGACATTGTCAAATTCACATTGCAAGGTGGCTTCTGTAGTCTGTCTGCATCAATAAGGCGATTTCAAAAGATGGTCTAAATTCGTTCTCACTCGGAGATGATTATTTTAGACTTAAACAGTGAAAAATCGTGGAGGCGAGCGACATTCATCATTATTAGTGGAAATGAGAGGTCCGTGAACTTGCACAGAAAGACTGATAAACATGAACCATCTACATGACAGTTAAGAGTTTCGTTCAGCAGTACTATGCTGCCCCCTTGAGGGCATATCGTATTTAAGGCAATAGCACTATAATTGGAATTCAGTAGACGATGACACAGCTGTAGATACCTTACAGAGAATAATGCCCATATCAGAAATACTATGACCAACGTAAATCAAATCTCCTTAACAACAACAACAACAACATATGTCGGATGCGTGCACAAAACCTTTGAAATGAAGCCAGAGCAAAATCAACAACCGACACATTAGTATGAAAATCCCAACATAATTTCAGAATCAAATTTGGTTTGAAATACACGTATGTTTGTGTGTGTTAAGTGCCTTGTAAAATGACACAATACGGCTTCAGCCATAACATGAACACATAGTAGTGTTAAAGACGCTATTTGGGTGTCAGTTCTCGAGATGCTAATAACATTAGTACCAATGAATAAATCAGCATAAACACTATGTGTTACATCCTCCTTTTGACATATACTTTAAAAGGTTGGGAGGATTTCTACTACACTATTCTCAGTGTTTTCCCCTAACAATGGTTGAATAAAAAATAATGGTCCCCTTGTCTGATACATCATCTTAATGTTTTGGATGCAAGCATGATGGAATCAGGTAGAAACTTTCCAAACTCATCGCTGAGGAGTTAGTTGATAATATGTCCAGTAAATGTTCCATTGGTACCTATTGTTTCATTCACTGTATAAGACGTAAAAACAAACGTACGTTTGCAATGTCTTTTTCGGTTTTGGAAAAGGGATAGATTGGCAAGAAACGCATTCAATTCTACATTCTAAATTAATACAACATTATCAGGCATAATTATTCAAAATAAGAAATGAAGGAATTGTTTAGTAACTACAAAAATAACACAAACCTAAAGTGACCTTTCACCTAGTCACCCTTAACATTGGCAAAACAATTTTAAATATTAATTTTCAACATGGCAAGTTAATAACAGAAGTTAAATATTCATGCTGTATATTAACCTAGATTTCACCAATAGAGAGGGTTAATCATGAATGACTGATCCAAAGTAGAATCATGGCATTTAATAAGGTTATAGATGCTGCTCTTTTTCTTCCGTAATTATTCTAGTTTTAAAAGCAGATGGAGGGTGGAACATTAAAACCAATGGAAAGAAAAAAAAGGAAAAAGCCAGGCGATTACGTTTCTGGTTTCCATTGGACCTAAATTCACATGGACACACATGGACCTATAGATGTGACTGGTCACCATGGAACATCCACAGGACAAAGATCAAGGCACCGTCAGCCGGCTACACAGTGGTCGACCTGACAGTCGCTTCAAGAGTTACCAGTTGAGCGATGGATTGGGGAGAGAGGAGGAGAGAGCGGATCAGGACACGATGCGGATGCCATAGTGGTTCTTGAGCTGCTCCAGGAACATAAAGGTCAGCACCGTGTGAGGAATTAAGCGGATCCCTGCTGGCACCAGACCCTGTGGGAGCATCGCAAGAGTGTCAGAAGGATTGTGGAAAAATGCACAGAGACACAAACACGCACATCATTAATACGACTTAACGTATGGATTTGAGTATGAGCAACCTTCCGTGCCAAACATTTTACAATTGAACAAAAGGTTGCTGGAGATGGATTTTATGAGATCGTCGCTAAATGTATTTTGATAGAAGGTAATGATATAGCTTTATACGGTGTGAATGTCTCTGACCTTATAGAAAGCCATTGGACCCAGCTTGGCCGTCTCGCGAAGGCAATGTGTCACTCCCTGCGGTGACACACAAAGAGAGGCCGAGAGTTGACATTGGATATAATGATGAGAGACGGGGTTAGGACAATTGCATATAAACATAGCAAGTACTTACGGTGTACTCTCCTTTGGAACTCATGAGCCTGGTCTTCATTACATCTAGAGGCTGACAAAGGAATGTGGCACATCCCCCCTACAGACAAGCACAGTCACGCTATTACATGTCCCTTTACATATAATCTGCATTAAAAACTCTACACAACTGAAAAAGATTCTGACACCCAATGTGTATTAAAGCAAAGTTGAAAACACCATGATACTCACAGCAATGAAGCTGGACAGGAAGTGGGTTAATACGTTATCTCCCATCACGCCTGTTCCTAGCACCAACTGCTTGGCCTGGTCGTAACACGCCAACTTCAGAGCGCAATGCACAATAACCGTACACAGTTATTTTCCTTGGCAAGACAACTGCAAATTAGGATTTATGCTTTCCCAAAATAATTAAAAATATATATAATAATTCATGCATTCATTTGCTTTAGTTATTGGACGGCATGTCCATCATGTAAAAGGGCCTTAAAGGGCCTTTCCGTCTCCCTGCTATATATATATAAATAAATAATATATAAATAATATCTATCTATCTATCTATCTATCTATCTATCTATCTATTATTATTATCATTTTTTTGGCCCCATGATGTTTTCAGGAAGCTTGCAGGAATCTTAGCCCATCACTATGCTAGAGACCACACACACATACAAAGAATACACACCTGCCCCACCGTCACCAACGCTCCTCTGCTGGAGGCCATGGTGGCGCCGGAGAACAGTTTTCTTAATCCCTCTGTAAAGCAGAAAGAGGGCGGCAAGTCAGTAATGACGCAAACATAAAGACTTCAAACGTTTCTGTGGAAATGTGTGCTGGCGTATTCACGGCCTCTTCTCACCTTCCCTGAAGACTCGCACGAGCCCGTCGACAGCATGTTTGTAGCTAAAAGGAACACACACACACAAACGTATTACTTAATAAGTTAAGTAAGTTGTGGCAGATAAAGAGCCTGAGGCAGACAACAGGCTGCAACACTCACTTCCTCCTGAGCTCTGGTGGGAGTTTAACGTCATTCTGCATCCTGAAAAGGAAACAGATTTATAAAATGGACAAAACCATACAAGACCATGAGTCGTGAGTCGTAACATTGTTTTCTGAAAACCGCTTCCCTGGCAAGTCTGAGCATAAGCTTGGACTGGCTAAATGGCTAGGACGTTCAAAAAACGGGTCGAACTTCTTCTCACGTTCGTCTCACGTCTCACTTATATCACGTTGCAGTTCTTCTCCCCTATATCAGACACTTTTTAACGCTGTGTAACCCAATAGGCCTTTCACACATGAAGAATCCGGAGAATCAGGTCAAGGAGTCATGGAGTTGCCCTTTCACACAACACACAACAGGAGATAAGCAGCATCAGACGCGTTCACACATATTTGAGATACTCCGTATACTTCAGGCGAGGGGTGGCGCCTGGGTAGAGCATGTAGGAGGCGGGACGTGACGCGAAAAGTATGCAGCGGAAGTCGCAGTGTTTTGCTTACGACACATCGAAGATGCCGGTTGAGGCTACCAACGCCGTGATGATGACACTGTGATTTATTTAGACACATCCGCAATTTTAACAGAACAGTGGGAAGCAGATAAGTAAGAACACAAAATATAGGCGAGAAGAGAAAAGTACGAGGGAGCTACACTTGCGCCAGTGGCATGATGGAAACGTCCTCAACAAGTCAGGAACACGCCCACTCGCTTGTTATGAATTCTCCTTTACACCAGGGGCCTAGTAGGTTATACTCCAGAGGGGCGGATTCTGACATTTTTGTTCACACATACAGCCCCACTGGGGATTATCCGGAGAATGTCCGACTTTCGGTGCATGTGTGAAAGGCCTTCAAGAGTGTCGGATCAAAGTATCGACTCATTTCATTTTAACAGTTACACGTTGCATCTCACCTGACATTCACCATGTCTGCTGGCGTGCCCACAAATCCTCCAGTGAAACCTGCGGGAGGCAGCAGTGTGACATGTGTGTGTGATCATTACACATTACCAAGTAGGGTCATCCAAGCACGTGAACCCCCTCCCCAAGAGAACAAGCAGGACGGATAATGCTGTGGTCCGCTGCCGCGGTCAGAAAGACGTATACATTACATTGCATTATATACAAAGCATCTCGATGTAAGCTAATGTGATTTCTATTTTATGAATGAAGATCAATATTCAGAGAGGAGGATGCAATGAGCCCAGAGGAAGAGAGCTCTGTGAACTCCAGAAGTATCATTTGGTTCAATGATGGTGATAAGAGAAAGAGGGGGAAAGAGAGAGGGTGAGAGAGGGAGCGCGAGAGAGAGGGAGACAAAGCTGCGTCCCTCCCTGCCAAAAGACAAAAGATAACAAGAAATAATAATAACAATAATAATTGATAGGACTTATATAGCACTTTTTTGGAGGTCACTCAAAGACGCTTTACAACACATATGATAAACAGTACATAAAGAAAAGAAAAACAGGAAAACAAGTAACAGTAACAGTAATACTTACTTACTTACAGTAACAGTAAGTAATAACAGTAAGAAAGACTGACAGAGACAGAGAGACAGAGAGACAGAGAGAGAAACAAGGTAGGTTCTCTCCCTACCTCCAAAAGCCCCCAGTAGGACCTTCTGATAGAAAGGCATGGGCCCCTGGCTCGTTGTCCCGATCACGTCCCTCACAGTCTCATAGATTGCAAATCTGGTCAGGGAATAGGACATCTGTGGAGCGACAAAAACAGCACGAGATGAGAAAGTTAGAAAAAGGGGGAATTGGCTGCTACTTTTATGTACTGAGGCACATGGTCCATGGTAAATGGGTGTTATCTTCACTAGTTTAGACTACTATCCGTGCCCTGGTACATAAAAAGAGCAGACACAGAAATTGCGTTATAAATGACAAATGTGTTTATCCTACCATGATGCCTCTGTGAAAGGGGTCTATTGGGGGGAAAAAGGAAAAAGGAAAAAGGAACCAGAAAACAATAAGGTACCAAAAAAATAGAGCTTAAGTAGAAATTTGACTGAACGTCGTGTGAGAAAAGGAGACGATCAAGGGCTTCGGTCGAATAGTCTTTTTTGCTAAGGAAGGTTCCTACCTGAGTGATTTGACCCGGAAGTGCCAGCAATGATTAGAGCTGTGTAAATTCTCAAGTGCTAGGGAAATGTGCTTCAATACTTCCTTTTTTTGTCCTTTAGTATTGGATACACTGGACCATCCTTTACTAAAGGAAAGGAGATAATACCATCCCACAATTCCTTGCGGCAGCTACATTTAAAGCATTGGTCGTTCATGAAAACCAATTGAAAACCAATACAATCAAACTAATTGGGATTCATGTGGATAAATGTTAGGGGACAGGAGGGTGAGCGAGAGCATCCTTTCTCAATGTGACAACCATTGCACTCACTTTTGTTTGCGTCACCTATATTCCTTTGTTTACTACAAATCTTACCTTGGTAATACAGGACGTAGTTTTTTGACTTTTTTAGCCCCAGGCTGCGGTCGAAAAGTCAAAAATATTACGCCCTTTTCTTTTCCTAAACCTCGATGGAAAACATCATGAGGTCAAGGAAAGATGTGAAGAAGAATTCCAAAGGACTAAGGAAAAGACAGTCACGTTGCTAAAAGAATCCGACTGCCCTTAAACTAGGCTACGTCGTTATGCGAAGGCTGATGTTATGGACGTGGGTCTGCCGTGGTGAAACTACAATGTTCCAGAAATGTTCATGTTGTTTCATGCAGGCTGTACAAACACTGGACAACCCGGTTTTAAATATAACTTCATTACCAAGGTTAGAATTGAATAAAAAAAAATTGGCTCCCATTCACAAAAAGGAAACGGAATGGTCATGTTGATTGTTTGTTTCCGTGCGTCGCTTTAACTGTTCCTGCCGCAAGGAAATCTGGGACAGCATTATCTCCTTTCCTTTGTTATGATGGACCTATGCTAAAGGAGATAAGAAAGTTATATATAAAATAAAGAAATGATCTCTTTTGCAACTTTTTTTTTTACCAGTTTTTAATCTATAAAGCGGCAATACAACCCATAAAAAGCAGATGGTAATCCGTTTTTGGAGGACAATCCCTGAGAGCGACAGGTCGACGGCATAAGCAGGGCAAGCCGTGCAATCATGCAAGAGAAGCCTTGCTGGTTAGGCATGTCATACTGTGTCATTACAAAGGTCATAAAATAACATTCATTGTCAAACCAACAATAAAGAAAACCGCCATACTAACAACAGCACACACATTAAACCAAATCAGAGATTTTTCAACCTAAAAAATGTATGTGTATATTAGTTTGTTTATGTTTGTGTGTGCATTTTACATTGTTATCTTTATATTTCATTCCAATGGCTATGTATCGTGCATTTTCATGAGTGATTAATAACTGTTAGTACTAGCCAGCAAGTCAGGTCTGAGCAGCAGGATGAAGTGCAAGGGCAGGCAGATGAGGTGCTGGATGAGGTGGTGCAAGAGCAGGGGGATGAGGTGGTGCAAGAGCAGGTAGATGAGGTGCTGGATGAGGTGGTGCAAGAGCAGGCAGATGAGGTGCTGGATGAGGTGGTGCAAGAGCAGGCAGATGAGGTGCTGGATGAGGTGGTGCAAGAGAAGGTAGATGAGGTGATGGATGAGGTGGTGCAAGAGCAGGTAGATGAGGTGATGGATGAGGTGGTGCAAGAGCAGCTAGATGAGGCGATGGATGAGGTGGTGCAAGAGGAGCTAGATGAGGTGATGGATGAGGTGGTGCAAAAGGAGCTAGATGAGGTGGTGCAAGAGGAACTAGATGAGGTGGTAAAAGAGCAGGGTGATGAGGTGCTGGATGAGGTGGTGTAAGAGCAGGTAGAGGCAGGAGATGGACTGCAGACAGAGGTGACTGAACCTCTTCCAGGAGATGGCCAGGGGTGAGTCATGAGGTCTGGATTTATGGATCAAGGATATCCTGATTGATCATGAACATTCCAAATCCAAATTAACTTTCCTATATATAAATATAAATGTAATATAAATGTAGAGGCGACACATTGAGACGGTGGCAGGGAAGCCTGACCGACCGCCGACGCCGTTACGAAGGATGCCACCAAAGCCTTATTTTGAGCCAGAAAAAAACAATAAACAAGTATCACTTGTCAACCTGCGGCCATGATCCGACGTTTTTAATTGTATCGTATGTGCTCAAAAGTATCCTGCAACTAGACACGCTCAGTAAACTGTTTTTGACTACAAAACGGCTACAGTACTGCTTTTGGCTACAAATCGGCTACAGTACTGCTTCACAATACCACTCACCTGCACAGCTGCATACCATAATGGCACCACGCACATTAATACATATTTCATCTTATAACGGATAACGGACAGCAGAGGACATGTATGTGTGAACCGGATGCATGGAGCAAAAGCTTGCACACTAGCTGAAAGGATGCCCACACCTGTCTACACAAGGAGGCGGAGAGGCCGCTGTAGAGTGCCAGGAAGCCGTCGCTCTTCACCACATGCACGGCCATCCCCACCATCCTCAACTTCACCTCCTGCTGAGTTTGCAGGTGAACCTGAGAAGAAAAAGAGGGGGAATAAAAGACACCAAGTCAAAAAGACTCATTGGTTAACCTAGCAAATCGACATCCTCCCTCTGCAGAAAAATCGAATCAGTAACTGATTTGTGTGCCGTCAAAGACGGCACACAAATCACACTTTGACACTGTGTTTCAAGACTGAAGGCTATACTGCCAAAGTTCAACATTGACAAAAAGATCCATTCACTGTACATAGACGTGGGCTACTATATTTTGCATATGAGGTGGATGGCTGTGTGTCCCACTGAAATTTGTGTTTGTGTAATTTGCGTGTGTTTGTATAGGTCTGACTATGCCTTCCTACTTCTGTTGTGGTTCTGGTCACACATGCCCCCAGCTATATACCGGCCATAAATATAGGGCCTGAAATGCCTTTTCAGACTGTAACTGTCGTGAAGGCCTATACGAATAAAATGGACTTGACTTGACTATTGCTTAACTACACCCCCCCAACCAGTTGTAATAATGGGTTGTTATACAACACTTTTATACAGAGTTGCATTCCAATATCATGTAGTACGCCTTTCAAAAAAAAAAGCTGTAGTGTGACCTGCCAAAAAGTAATTTTGAAAGCCCAAGAACTAGACTCCATTCCATTCGTGCCTTGTATGCATGTCAATGTTTGAAGGTCGTTGAGAGTACATTAACCAAACCAACTTGTGTCCGTAACCTTTGGCTTATTTTGCATACTCTCCCAGGTCACCTAACCAAGCTGAGGAGTAAATAAACAGGCGCTGTGGTGTACATGTGGATTCTGGATCCTAATTTGCAGGATTACACAATTGTCACTAACATTCATACACTAGGCCCTTGCATGATCCGTGAAGACAAACCCGCCGTAAAGCATTCACCATGTGGAGACGGATTGGCCCTCTGCCATTATACAAGCGTATCTCCTTCGTCATTACAGAGGTATTCTAAAGAAGGTGTTGATCGGATTAATGTACTTCAAGTAGGCACCATAGGAGGCCCATATTCATGGTTAACCCTACTATACATAGACGTGACTCCTATACATAGACCTGACTAGTATACATAGACGTGACTACTATACACAGACCTGACTCCTATACATAGACCTGACTAGTATACATAGACGTAACTCCTATACATAGACGTTACTAGTATACATAGACGTGACTCCTATAGATAGACTTGGCTCCTATACATAGAATTTGCTAATATACATCGACCTACACGTGACTCATAATGCCCTTGCTGTTCTGACAAAGGCCTTCAAATTGTAAAGCCCACTCTTCCTATATTCAGC
>OMKX01013437.1:2829-13607 GCA_900302425.1 Brosme brosme
GGGTGTGTGTGTGTAGGTGTGTGCTTGTGTGTGTTTTTTTGTTGCCAGTGTGTGTGTGTGTGTGTGTGTGTGTGTGTGTGTGTGTGTGTGTGTGTGTGTGTGTGTGTGTGTGTGTGTGTGTGTGTGTGTGTGTGTGTGTGTTTTTACCGGCTGCTTAGCCCGTACTGAAGTATCCGTCTGGCGGCCTTGCGGAATTCTACAGTGGAATCTGTGGGAGCTCTGTTGCGGGCCGGAGAGGAAGAGGACGATTAAGGCTTTTATTAATGGTGTGCCACTGATGTTAGCCATGTTCACCTGGGCGCTCCGTGTCTCGCCGCCGGCCTAGGCTGAAAGGCGAGACGGTTGTTCTGTACTCTGGTGTGCGCCTCGCCTCCCCGCGTCTGCCCGTCTCCCTGCTTGGCCCAACCAGTTGACAGGCTGGCTCACATCTTGGCACCGAGGAAAAAAAGGAGAGGAAACGCACACAATTCTGCCTGTCTGGTGTTGGCTGGCGGGCCTTCTCCACTTAGACTAAGGCACTAACGATAAGAGACGCTAAAAGCTGCTCGGTTTTCCTTTGACAAAAAAGGGAAAAAAAGAATGGAAATGGGAAAATGGGTCCAATAAAGAGGCATGTCTTGATGTGTACAAAGAATAGAGTGGTGGCTCTTTAATGTTGCCCTGATGCGTTCTCATTTCATGGCTCTGAGGGCTTGTCTTTCCCATAATTCTACTTTAATGGAGGGGGGGGTTATGTTCTCTTTCAGTAGCAGAGCTCGAGCTGCTTCGGCGTGGCGAATGTGTCTCGTTTTATTCTATTGTAACCGGTGCTCACCACAACTGGAAGGCATACTTTTTGAATCCCACCGGTCCATAATTACAGTGGAATTCACATTGACACACATATCAGAGATGTCATTTGAATTTGGTTCACGGATTTTCCGTTGAACTACCATTGCACTGAAACAAACACAGGCGCACATCGGACACGCAGGACACATCTGAAAGGACAACCGTCGACAGTCGCTGAACTCCTTAATAAGCTGGCACAACAAGAGCAGACTGGAGACGGAGAAATTACCTCCAGTCCCATCTCTCTAGCCCTTTCTCCGTCGGCACGACTGCTATCAAAATAGCATTGGAATGCAGCACATGTCTTGTCATATTTTCTGCCGTTGTACGGCCCAGTACATTTCCCAGAATTCACTTGTTATCCACTTTGTCAATTTGGTTTTCAGCCAGTCAAATCCTAATAAACCGAATATTTTGAATTAGTAGACCCAATCGCAGAAGGCATTATGTAAACTTAAAGAGCCAATGAACCCACTGTTTCAGCTGGACACTATGAGATTTCAAAAAATGTGTTTTGAGTTGAGAGTTTTAGAAAAGAGGGGGGCGTGTTATCCCCATGGTCCCGACCAACGGTGTCTGGGAAGCCAAACCATCGGACATTAAATAAACCGCTGCTCAGATGGAGCTTTAACATCCACACACACCGTAGCGTTTTACTATATGTGTCAGGGAAGCCTAACCTTCACTCAGACGCGGACATTAACTTAAACGCTGCTCAGACGGAGTTTCACCGTCCATAATCACCGTGGCGTTATACTAGTGCACGAAAAGCTAAACTTCTCAGACGCCGCAGTCAACCGCTACCCAGACAGAGCTCCACACGTCCACACGCCTCTAGCTCAGGTAAACAACAAGTGAGCAGTAGGGAGATGGCCTTTCCTCTACTTATATATCAAGCGTGTTAAATATCACCCTAATATAACTAATACTCCATACTAATATTACGTTATGTACACACTGTAGAGCTCATGTTTGAAAAAGGGGTCTGCAGATGGGCTGTAATCACAGCTGGTTTGAAGGCCAGGTGAAGTCTGGGCCCTCCCATTCATACAGCCCGGCTAGATGTGTGGAAACATAACGCCACCTTCATTAACAACATTCTATCTGCCCCACATGCGCGTCGTGTTTTCTTTGGGGCCGACGAGAACAGGAGCCTGAACAAGCAACGGCCCTGCCCATCATTATCTGGTCCCATAAAGCTCTTATTCCGCGGCCATCCATAACAAGCCAGGCAGCCAATGAAAGCCTCCTGGTTTCCTTGGGGCTCGACCTCCGGGGTTCAGCTCCGTGTCTGAGGTGTGTTGGGATTCAGATGATTTTACATGCTTGTTCATGTCTTCCATGACCCCGGGTCCTGAACCAACAAATAAGCCAAAATATCTTAAACAAGAGGAAACAAGGAACCAAAAAAAAATGGATGTCCATTTCCTGTGCTATAATAGGCCAATATGAATGAAGGGGTTACTGACTGGGAGGTAAATGTAATCATGTGTGTAAATTGTGCCAGAGCGGAATACAATTAATCAAAGTACCTTCTCGGTTTACGAATGGATCAGATAAAAGACAGGATATGATTCCTCACACTTCCTCACACAGCGGTGGCAGGTCAGAGAGGAGATATGGGTGGGGAGACAGGCAATCAACTTTGTAAAGTGCAAATGGGAAGGATAGGGAAGGCAAGATGAGTCACAATGAAAAAACTTTGATTTGTGCAAGTGTGTGTGTGTGTGTGTGCATGTGTGTGCGTGCACATGTGTGCTTCCTCATACACAAGTTGTAATCGGAAATTTTAAATGAAAACAAAGCAGTGGGGAAAGAAAAGGGGACAGGCAGCGAGCCAAGGAGAGTGAGATAAAAAATATATGGAACGAACAAGTCAAGGCAAGGTGAAAAAATATCCAACATAGTATATCCAATTACCAAATTACAAGGAAGTTTACCTTGACCAGCGAGTGGAGACTCTTCTCCCCGAACATCTCCAGGAGGAAGGTGTTGTCTTCAGGTCTGCTGACATAGGGGTTGAGCTGGGAGGGCAGTGCTGCCAGCAGCTCATACAGACCTGGATGGCGGGGTGGGATGAGAACACATGAATGCATTTCACACCCAGTGACAGACAAGCATAGACATGGATATAAAACACACATAGGTACAGACAAAACTCAAACCCCTGAGATGCATGTGAAACATTGTCCGAGAATTATTTTGTATGTCTCTCTCTCTCAAACTGTTGCCATACGAAATTGAGAACACACATGCAACCCAAGGGAACAATAAGCCATGTCCCATAACAGCCTGTACTTGCTGGTTTTGTCACGTCTTTGGATGTATCATCATAGCTTATGCCAAAGTGAGCTTTGATATCAATCTTCAAGCCAGATCCCAGACAACATTTATTATTGATTTCCTTTACAACTCCTGTGGCACAAAAACTATTTCTATATGGAATCAATAAGTGGGATGAAATTCATGTTTCCAATTGGCTTTTTAGATGTTGGAAATTTCAAGCAGTCCAAATCTGAATGAAACTTCACTGTTTCATAATGACCGGAGGTATGCGATACTCGGCCGAACTTCGGATTTAGAGTTCACAGGTCTGGTTAACATTACCCATATTGAGATACTTCTTTTCCAGGACAATGTGTCCCAGATATCGTACCATAATGTAAAATAAACCGCCCAAAAATGAAATACAAATTGGAGGACCAAACATGGTTTGAAGACACCAACAGAGAACCCTCATCCAAGTGGCATCCAGAAAACCTTGGAGGAAGTATTGATGACTCATCCATCCCCTCCTCCCCTCACCCTCTAACCAAAAAGAAAAGTCAAGAATGTGGGAATTCTGTTTGAAGTGGAGCGAACAGGGGAGCTGATGGTTTCAAGATCAACCGAAGAGGAGTTGGAGAACTCTGCGGAACCGGCGAGTGACCAATGGGCCTCTCCAAGTGCAACAGATTCCCGGAGAGCAGTAGCAGGCTCTGGCCGTTTGATGCCTTGCTTCTTGGCCTTCTGGCCTGGCACCGATCCACTCAACCGTGAGGGTAGATTAAAGACCCACAGAGTGTGGTGGTGCTGGATTTCATGCAATAGGAAAGGCCCTCCTCCCTCCACGTCGCTGCACAGCGGCCTCCCTTTGTTTCTCCTCCTCGGACGCTAAACCCTAATGTCCAATCAGATAGAAAATAAAATGACCTTTGAGGCTACCCTGATCGCATGGACAGAAACACATCCTTGGGGTCAAGTCATCGAAATGTCAAAACAAACTGGAGCCACTCGGATACCTCTTTTATAGGGTGTTTCAGCAAAATAAATAGTCTGAGATTGCAAGTGTTTGTGTGTGTGTCTGAGTGTATGCGCGCAACGCAATAGCACGAAACAAAGAAAATCTGAAATAAGCTCGCATCTGAAAATGATTGATTGAGCGCAATGGTTGACATGTGCCAGCTGGGTGAATGAGTGACTGAACAGCTCTCTGGCTGTGTTGCAGTCACTGTGCACTGGCATCTATGGCTTGCGGTCGGATAGGAGGCCACGAGTGTGGGCTGACTCACCAGGGTGAACTTTGGGGAGCTCGTCCTAATGCTGGAGATTTAGAGATTAATTGTGGATATGACTGATAACGTTACCATTATGTGCCTCTTAACTCTGGTTCCTAATTAGAGATTGTACCGGTGATAGGGATGTGGTCCCGAAGTCACTCCCTTGGGTTGGAACAGACCCACAGGAGATATTGTACTGTGCTTCATGGTAACTTATGTTTTGCATGAGAGAAGGAGGATGTGTGAATGTATAAGTGGGCCATTGAAAATGAGTGACATCCAGTGATAAAGGAACGTATGCATCACATATGCCGGAATAATCATCCACTCAAAAAACGACTTGGCTTTTACTGGGGTCTGATACATCCATACGTCCTCATGCGTAGGTGATCACCTTGTCAAATGACCAACTGCATGGGAAACAAATCATTTGTGGCAGCGATAGATCGAAAAACAAGCTTCTGCAGCTCCATGCCTTGAAGGTCAGTGTGTCAGGCCGAACCTAGTGACCCACAGGAAAACCAATTCAAGACAACTGAAAGAAGTGCTATGGGAGCCAAGAACTAAACATGGTTCTTGCAAAGCTGAAATTAAATCTAAGATTGTACCTCAGGACAAGCGGTGGGGCAGGGAATAAGGAGAGAGAGTGAGAGAGCAAAGAGAGAAAAACAAAAACACGAAACCCATAATGGCTGGGAAGCTGCAAAGTAGGAGTACTTCCAGTAGTGTAGTGTCCACGTCGAAACTTACAGACAACAAACGTACAGACAACAAACCAGGGGAGAGTCAGCATGAGGGAGAGAGAGAGAGAGAGAGAGAGAGAGAGAGAGAGAGAGAAACAGACAGACAGACTTTGGGGAAGGGTGGGTGAGCACATGAGTCCACTACAGACTCTTTCACTTGGTCACTGCAAATCTGGTCTGGCTCTCCTGAGTTTGTATTGGCTCGGCCGCTCTGTTCGCTCTCGTGAGGCGGGGCGTGTACGCAGAGGATCTGGAACATCGATGAAACGGACCACTAGTTCTGTTGTGGCCACGGTCCTCGATCAGGGCCAGACCAGACTTCGAATGGCCCCGAGTCCAGAGGGAGGTTGTGCTTCAGATGTCCCAAAGATGTCCAGTGAGGCCACGCAAGGGTTTCCTGTACTGGGAAAGTGACCACACCAACTGCCAAACAGCACTTCCCCTCTCACGCCTACACCTCCACAGCGGTTAGCTATTTTGTCATGGACCCCTTCATCGGAGACTAAAATGTCTCCTGTCATTAAGACGCATTAAACATGATACACGCTAGTCACATAGGGTCAGTGAACTGCGGTGGATTTTGCTTCCTGGAGCAGAGCAGAAATTAGGCAACGACAGGAGCTAATCTAGAAGCATGCAGTTCATGGGGATGTAAAATATGACCCAACACCCATTACATGTTGAACTTCCTGGAACTGTTTACTCGCGCACCGCGCCCGGGAAGACTGGTCGCTGGAACTGCTGGGAGAGAAATATATCGGAGAGTCCATAAGTTTGGGGAGAACTTTAGCTTGTTTTTTCAAGCGCACACCGAAAGACAGAGCATACGTCTGGTGAAAATGAACTTGTCCTTCTGAAAGCAATGGAGGAAATGAACTAGGGGCCTAGTTTGGTTTCCTCTCCCTAAACTCCCCTGTGTCCGTTTCCCTCCCAGGTGTCCAATGAGTTATTAACCCTCCCCTGTATATCTATCAGCGATTTATTAAGCGCAAAACACATGTGAGGCTCATAGGATTTGGGGGCAAGGGGGGCGGGAATTAGGACAACATTCGGGAGCCCTTCCTAGCAGGTCAGTATTTCAAACGCTGCTATGTGAACACGTTCAGTGGCCGTCTGCAGTGAAATAATGGTGGCTTACGGAGGCGAGGCAGCGGCAGAAGCAGCTGCAGTTTGTGTACACTAATCCACTCAAGGTCTGATTTACCTCTTTATTATCCAACCTCAGGGACGAGGAGAGGAGAGAAGGAGGCCGCTCAGAGCACAGTGAAGAGGACCGAGGGAAAGAACGGGACTGAGATGTGAAGCGGCTGTACGGTTTTGGATGGACATGTGCTGCAATCAATCAATTGTCCCAAATGTCTAGGAAGAGAAAAAGTCAAAGGCGGAGTGAGACACCTTTGTAAATAATGGAGATTGATGGTCATCCTTGCCGGCCAGAAAAAACGATTAGAGAATTGATCACTCCTACGCTTATGTCAACACTTTTATTGTTGTGCATGGGGAGAAAACCTACACAGGAGGTGGGCGGAGGTTCTGTTTGAGACCGGATATGGAGGGATCTGGACTAGACCAGACAGTCGGGGAAAGGTAAAAGGTTCCTCAGCGACCCCATTACACAGCGGCGTCTGTATCACTTCCCCGGGTGTTCTTACTACCTGTCCTGCCGTCTCACATTAAACCTTCTTCATGACTATCATACTTCATTGTCTCGGACGTCTTAACGGATCACTCCTTATGATGGGGCATATGATTGATTTCATGCAGTGTCTACAAAAGCAAAAGGTCACGCAGTTGTAAAGGATAACAGGAGGGTCACATTACTTTTGCGAGTTAAGCACCAGGTCCACTGTTGTGACATACTTTACCAGGCGTAAAATTATACAGAATTACATGTTGAGAAAAGCCCTATGATCCGTTAGCATAACTTACAATGAGTCCACCAGTGATGTGCAGCGGATATAGCGGCGGCGCACTGTGTAAGGCCAGGGAAAAGTGTAATATAGAAGACTTGGCAGAGGGGTCTAACAGCAGGGGTCCTCGCTACATTGAAACCACCAAGCTGCCCATTACCAGCAGCAGAAACCGAACCACTTCTGCACATTAAAAGAGAGGTCAGGGGACAAAGCCCTTCATTATCAAACTCAACGATATTTCAATGCCTTGCTTCCTGAATCACTTCTCTTGGCAAGATGTTAGTCAGGAATTTTCAGCATGGAAAAATGACAAACGACCAAAATGAAAGTAGTTATGAAAAGGATCCTCAAGTTGTTGTCAGATTGACATGGGAGCATAGCAAAATCCAGATGAATAAAACGCTGAACCTGAAAGTCGTTGCATGCTTTTCACGAACCAAAAAAAAGGTTTGTATTTTCTGTTTTATTGAACATTGCTTTGCAGCTCCCTTGTCCGTGCGCTATGCTTCGTCACACACCTTTAGCCTTTTACAGGGCTGTCAGCACCCTGCAAACAAAGCAAAGATGTACGTGTTGAACTAACATCATTGAAGGCAAGCTGCATTTTCGGAGGCTCCTGAGAAGATACTTTGTTTTTGCAGTTTTGTCCAACTTCACATTGTGAACCATTTAGGCAAATGTGTTCTGCACCAGTAAAACACAATGTTTTACTGTTAACTTCAAGTATTCCCTTTGTGCTATATAGAGAAGAAGAGATTAGGTCAAATTGAGAGAAAGTGACGTTACGAACATGTGTTGATGAAAGTGGTAATGAGAGAGAAAAAATATACACATGTGCTCTGGCAGATGGAGAACGTTTAATGTGAGCATGGTCTATACTTTTGAATGCCAGTGGCTTCTGTATGCCATTAGAGATCGTCGTGGATGCTTAGTTCTTTCCTTCCGTCCAAAAATCTAGATGAAAGATCCTCTTTTCCTTTTCTCCTGCTCAGCATGGCTAGAGCATGGATGCTTTTG
This sequence comes from Brosme brosme, assembly GCA_900302425.1. Lineage (NCBI taxonomy): Eukaryota > Metazoa > Chordata > Actinopteri > Gadiformes > Lotidae > Brosme > Brosme brosme. The sequence continues at coordinate 10,873 of OMKX01013437.1, forward strand.
GAAGACTTTCTAAGAAGTGATAAAACAGCAGAAGAAGCAAAGAAGCCTTAGCAATACAGCCAGATCTCAATGACTTGCCACCTCCTCATACTTTGGCAACGGACCAGCAGTGTCAGTTCTGGATCATGCAACTCTGCTGAAGCATGTCCTGTCCAGAACCAGGCCCAACTCATACAGGCTCATTTAACAGCCTCATCTGCACCACCTGAAAGGGTTTAATTTGGATGATGCACACTAATAACAGCAATTCACTATGAATGTTTGCTCCAAATGTCTCCTCTCCGTCCCACTCTCTCCACTTGTTTTCTGTTGCACACAAAGATGCAAGTGGTTTTATTCAACAACCCCTGCATCTGATGGCCAAACTGTAGACAAGGTCTGTGAGGCACTTTTAAGCCACTTTCCAGTGCAAAAGAGCATATCTTGTACTGGCCAGTAATAGATTTAGCCGTCTTATTGGGGATATCGAATGGGAGTTCTAAATTCAAAATAAACAAAAGTCCTTGTCCTAGTCTCTAGCCTTCTCCTTGCCTTTACTTGCTTTTCGTGTTGTCGTCTCTGCTCTTGATTTTTGTCAGAGCAATGTGGAAACTTTGGTCCTGATGTAACTGGAAACAGGGCCCTCATCCAGTGGCAACAAACCCTTGTGTTTTGGTATCGTATCCCCGCGGTGGAGCTCCGGCCAGGGACAACGGCGAAACGGCTGGAACCTGGCTGACTGATCCCAGGGGCTCCCAACGTGAGTGCTGACACCAAGACCCTCACCCCCGCCAATGCATGCCTTGATCTACCAATTTACTAACTCACTCACTCACTCACCCACTCATTACCCTTGTGGAACCAAGGCCTGTGGATGTGGAGGGAGGCCAAATTATCTGCATTTCTTGCACATTTGGACGGAAAACATACAGCTAAGCGCCAGACAAGTGCAATGTAATAAAGAAGTATCTATTGTGGTACCATTATTGGGGACTCGTATCTGTGAAGCCACAAGGATTTGGAGTCTGCAAATGTGTAATATTAGAACAATGTGTACTGCTGTGTCCACTTTCACTCACACATGCACGCCGTCTTTGTTTCGACACGAGCCGTCCAGAGCAAGGCAGGACTGCTGCATGTCATACACACACATTCAAGATCGACGGTGTATCTGGTAAAAGGGTTGTCCCGTTCAAACAAAATCCCACTTTTATGTGTGCATCGCCTGCCTGCCTCCCCCACAGCTGCATGCGGCGGCGCTAGCCTTATCTTTTAATGCTGTGAGGGGACTGTAAACCTTGATAGAACAGGCAGGTATGGCTCGGAATAACACAGTAAACGTTAAAAGGTTTCATAAAAAGCGGCAGTGTCTTAGGAAGAGGTCGCTTGGATGGTTGCGTTGTGCACGAGCGTTTGCGTGTGTGTGAGCTTGTGTTTCTGTGTTGCAGGTGGTTAGAGGGTTTTGCAATGCCCTGGGCGACATAATGTTTCTTTTATGTGGCTGTCATACTTAACTGGATAATAATCCTACCCTGCCACACCAGGGCTACCTTTAGGGCGCAAAGTGAGTCCCACACAGAATAAAAGGTATGGCAGATGGATTCAGTCGATTGTTGCAGTTGTAATCCCGAACACAAACACGTCTTCAACATGGAGATGAGATGAGATGGAGATGATTGTTTTTTTCCAGCAATTTATTTTTCTTATGTCCCTTGCACATATTTTTGTGGTTTCATGTACTACAAATGGATTGATGCCTTTTTTCCATTTCCATGACTCTGTCCCTTAACATTGGACCGTGTTTATTTGGGTTATTTTATGATGAAGTGGGATTCCAAACAAATGCAAATCATTAGCATTTGTTCTGATTGGTCAGCAGTTATTGTTAATAGCTTGTTATTATTAAGAGAATGCTACTACCTAAGGCAGACTTCCCATATTATCAGAAGCATATTTTTCATCATTGCATTCATCTTACTGAAGTAAGAGAAACATCTGCATGGTTTCTTTTACATTTTTATTTTCCAGCATGCCTCTGTCCCTCAGCTTCAAACCGGGTGTTTTTATTAAAGTGGCTTTAAGGCATATGAATATCATATCACTTATGATCTGGTTGATCGTGACTTTTGGCCCACAACAGCTTTTTGACATTTTTACAACGTCATACTTAAATCTTACACCAGCACTGCTCCACCTGCAACTTTGATATCTCAAACTGACTCAAAGTCCCAAATGGCTCATAGAAAGCCACGGTTTCGCAATAGGTAGAGACGTTTCTTTCTTAGACAAGAAATACTTTTTCAATGTCTAACCGGCATACCTAACTGTCTTACAAACAAAGGAGAAGGAAAATCCTGTTTAGGACAATATGGAACCTTTCAGAGGAGACGTCAACGTCAATACCATCAGGTCTTAATCGGCCGTACGAACCCCCTTCTGAGCACGAAGCCCTGAAAATAAAACACACCAAAAAGCCTCCGCTGCGCTCTCCGCCAGAACGTCCGCTAACTACAAAAACAGGGGAGGAAATGGGGCTATCAGGTGCAAACACACCCACACTCGGCTCACAGCGAGAGCGCACACCCACACTCGCTCCGGGACACTCCCGGACTCGTCGAAACGACCTCTAAAGTCTCATAAGCCAGATGCGCTAAGGGTCCCGCCAGAAGAGGTACCGGGGCGGCGAGCTGGGTCGGACGGGCCGGCGGGCGGTGTTGTTTTGTCTGTCTGCCACGCCCGACGGGTCGGCCGTCGTG
>OMKX01013447.1:3142-14179 GCA_900302425.1 Brosme brosme
AAGCATCTGTTTGAAGGAAGCCAAAGTGTACTTCTGTGTGTGGGTGTACCACTGCTCTGTATCCGCCACACCTGACAGGGACACCAGACAGAGACACCAGACAGAGACACCAGACAGAGACACCAGACAGAGACACCAGACAGGGACACCAGACAGGGACACCAGACAGGGACACCACACAGAGACACCACACAGAGACACCAGACAGAGACACCACACAGAGACACCAGACAGAGACACCACACAGAGACACCACACAACTTCCGTTACCGATTCAAAAGTGATAATAGATGAATAGAAAAAGATTGAATAAAGTCCCTTATTTCTGAAGGCACTGTAGGGTCGCCTTAGCTCAGGAGGTAGAGCGGGTTGCCTCGTAACCGGGAGGTTGCTAGTTCGAACCCCGGCTCCTCCTAGCTGAGTGTCGAGGTGTTCCTGAGCAAGACACCTAACCCTAACTGCTCCCGACGAGCTGGCTGTCGCCTTGCATGGTTGACTCCACAAATCGGTGTGTGAATGTGTGTATGAACCGTTGTAAGTCGCTTTGGATAAAAGCGTCTGCTAAATGCCCTAAATGTAAATGTAACTGTCTTGCAGCCTTGCAGACATGTCCACTTCCCCTATAGTGTACTGCAAATTAACTTGGTTTCTCCCGCCATAGCTGACCTCAGCCCTGGCCAATCCTTAACTCTCCACGGTGCTCACTCCCCCTCCCCTCTGTTGTTACTGCCCACGGTGTGAACGTTTCCCTATAAGAATCATGTACACCATTTGTCTCATTGAATGTATGCTAGGTGGCGTGTTGTAGCATGCACATTGCCACAGAGTGCTTGCATTCTTAGCATGGGTGGCCCCAGGGGCGATCAATCACCTAACCCTGGCAGTGTCTTTAAAAGGAAACCCATGCTACAGTTCTCCCATGCTCATGCATCGTTTAACCAGAATTTCCCAACAAGGAGTCTTTTGCAGACTTCACTAACCTCCATGCCAGGATGAGGGTGCAGTCGGCCAGGATGCACATGCGAGCGAGCTCCTTCAGCGAATGATGAGGATCCTTCTGCAATACAACAATAAAACTATCTATTCTCCATAGTGCACATTTGATCTTGTTGTCCAAAAATATATCTTGTTTCTCTCCTTGTTGATGTGAGCTCCATCTAACCCTAATGGACTTTTCTGATGGACAATAACGTTTTCTCCCTCATCTACTAGAAGGAAGATCAATCCTCGCCCTTTGAGGCTAAACTGCGTTGAACTTGGCTCTCCAGTGGCAAACATGACTTCAACAATTGTACGACTTGATTGCATTATGGTTTTTACTTACCACATCGACTTGAACAAGCAACACTCGTAGAGTAAAGGTCTGTCCGAGCAGTTTGAGACGGTCGTGAATATAATCTGGGTTGAGGCTATGGTACCGCAAACTATATCCAAAGGTCATCGCAACCAGTCACAACACAAAAGAAGAGAAGCAAACTGTTAGGATAGCTGAATGCACACATAAACACAACACACACACACACTTCGCCAAAGGACAACCGTTAGTTGCAAATGTCAGACCTCAGGAAGAGAGCACAGGTCGTCTGTCCCAGCACATAATCTGGGATAATTTCTCCAAACTCCCAAGGCACACTCCTGACAAACTTCAGAATGGGGTTTCCCCTCTGTAATGAGACAAAAAGAAACGTTAAAAGACGGGGATATCAATAATATTTCGATGCATGTCATTAAGAACACAAGCTCACTGGGCTTAGCAAGTCCGGGAGAATATCATTCTGAGCAAACATGTCGGTGGCTGCTTGCAATGATGCTCTCAGGAGCATCAGATGATGGCCCTACACGTCATTCGGGGAAGAGGGTGCAAATCCATGGTCTATAGCTTACTTGCCGGGGACTGACAATAATACTACTACCAGATCCCACTGGTTTAGGAGCCATCACTGGAACTGGCTCTGTCCTCTGGTCGGCTTCTTGGGTTCGATCAGTCCCAGTCATGTCCATGTGCTCACTTTGTATATTGTCGTCCACACCAAGAAGGGTTTGATCAAGCTTATTCTGTAAGACCACACGGTCAACAGCAACATTTGCATTCTGTTGCGTATTATTTGGCCCGGGGCCCGGGGCCACGTCGTGTTTGAATGGACTTTTACTGCGGGAAGCCGAGCAGACAGGTGGTACGGCCACATTGCATCTATTTTGCACGACAAATTCTGCATAGGACATTGTTTGTCCCTCTGTAAGGTGTGCAGTGTTTGCAGAAGAGGCGGAAGAGACGCCGTCTCCTCCCTTGGTGGAGGTCTGAAACAGAGGCCTCATCTAAAAGGGAATACATAACATACATGGAATAAAGCACTTGTACCTAAGAATAATCTATGATTCATTGAAATCCAGTAAACTGTTTCTCTTCATGTATTCCAATGTTAGTGTCTGAACAAACAGGTTAGCAGGCTAAGTTCCAGAAGTATCCGTTACTAACCGGGGTTCTCTCTTTAGTGAACGCAGAGTCATCCAGGTTGATGTCGAACCTTTTCTTCTCCATCTTATTTAAATGAATTATACAAGATAAGATATGGGCTTAATTGACAAGTCCGTTACAGTAACAACTGATTTCCGAGCATTTTGAAGCTAACCGGTTCAAAAAACGGTCAGACTTTTAGGACGATTGCCGAATGCTCGATGTCGACAAAAAAGACCAAACTAATCGAAGTTAACCGTCAAAATGCCGATAATAATTTTGATTATTGTAATAATGAATTGCTGATTAATAATATATGTTTGTGTATGTTTTGTCTAGAAGTAAGTTACACCAATTCGTTATGTACTGCAATAAATTGGTAGGCCTCCGTGAATATATTAACGGTTTGGGGTAAGTCTATTGGTAGTTTGGTCTGGCTTTGCGAGACTAGTCTATGGGTAACTCATTGAAAGTGTTACTAAAGTGTAAATACTAAACGGTGTATTGCGTCGACATATCCATCGTGAATGTCAACTTGTCAAATAAATAAATATTGAGATGGACATAGGTGCATTTCTAGGACAGAAAGTGAGATGTGTATCGGCCATACTATTTTAACCTTTGTTTTATATGTACCGTTACTAATAATAATAATAATAAATTTTATTTAGAAGGCGCCTTTCTTGGCACTCAAGGACACCGTACAAGAGTACATAAAAGCAATAAGATATAGATATACAATAAAAATAAATAAAAAAAAATAAATAAAAAGGAACACTTAGAATTGGTGGGACAGAGCAGTTGGCGTCAGGTGGAATAAGCAGTTTGAAATAGATGTGTTACTGGTATATCTATCAAAATGTTTAACCTATACATACATACATGTATAAAATGAATGAGTGAAAACTTTATATATTTGATATATTGTGTTTGTAACTAAAGTGTGACTTTGATGTACTGATCACAGAAGTAGCCATCTGCCCTTTTCCTTATATTTATAACGTTTATCAATCAAAGCAGTGTAGCAATTTTCTGGTTCAATGGTTGGAGTTTGCTTGTGTTTTTTTGCTTTAATAATCATAATTACAAGTAAGCAAATAATGAGTTGAGGTTCTGTGACTGTGGAGTTACCAAGGAGACACTGACGCCACTATTCAAACCGCGCCGCAAGGCATTCTGGGACATGTACTACTGTCATGGCGGATCTGGTGGTTTGCTAACGGTAACGATTAGCATACACAACGATTTTCTGGATTAGTGGTAGTCCCACTTTCTCTCGGACGGCCACAACCAAGCATAACCTGGGTAAGTTTATGATGGAAGTCTCTCAGTCTCCAACAATGTATTGCTTGTGTGTTTTGAAGGCGGGATCCTCCATAATGTGAGGAAAGCCCTGCACATCGAGCTAACTGTAGCTAATCGGCTAGCTGCCTTGCCGCCGGGCCGCGGCGTGTTTCCGTGCACGCCTCGCTTTGTTAACCTACTTTACAAGTGGCTCACATTTATACCAAAAAAAATGAATTGGTAGAAATCTTGCCTCTTCAATGGCAAATCCCATTCGCCACCATCAGGGGTGTTTAACAATAAATGATGTGGCTAGCGATATAATGTAGGCTTAAGGTAAATGGCCAGTTGTGTGTTTTATAGTCGCACAGGCCTGGCTTGAGTCTTCATCCAACGTGTTAGCCGCTACACGGTTAGCCGTGGCGTCCACATTTGTATTGATTTCTTCCGTGTGCTCATGTAGATGCTGTGTTTTTAAGTTAGGATGTGCTCTATGTGTTCCGTAACATAACTGGACATCTGTGTTTATGAACTGCAGAATCCGTCTGATTCTTTGCCTTTACCAAATAGAGCTAGCATGTGCTGTAAGCGGCAGTATTGGATCTCTGTCCCAATACTCAGGATCTGGAGGTTAACAGATTGGCAGACTATTTAGTAACGTTCGCCAAACCAAAATCTACTGGTGAAATGGATAGATGTATTGTTATGTTTCCGATGTTCACGATGTCCGGTGTTTCCCGGCTTCGGCTCAGGGTAACCTTATATTTTGATTGGCAAATAATTCAAGTTTCCAGTGAAAACCCTCTCAAACACTTTGAGTAACGTTAGAGAAAGGTCCTAATATATATTTTTTATAATTGTGATGTAACTTTTAGGTGCCAACAATTTTTCAATTTTACTCGGTCTGTATTTAAACTATTTTCTAGATACCTAATATTTTGCCCAGGCATACCAATGAGTGTATATTTGGTCTGCAAACTGGCCTCGATGCTTATCGACCAGACTAAACCGATGGGGATTTTTAGTGAAGCACAAAAATGTCCATATAATCAATGTTTTTAATGTATATATAATCAATGTGCACACTGACAACCACTGAATGTTGTTGTTTAGTCTTACATATGGTTTTTCCATGCTGTAGATTAAAATCCAATGTTTGGTACAAACATGAGATTATTTATAGACCAACATATTCTATTATAAGGCTTTGTGATGTAAACCGATCTTGTGTAAATGAAAATGCTTACTAACATAACACCTTTTTAATTGGAAAGAGGAAAGAATCTATCTAGTTACAAGGATCATTTATACAAAGGCCTTTTTAAATTAACTATTAGCAAAGTTAACAAGGTTATATAATATGTTTAATTATTAGGATGGATTTATTTTCCAGAACACTTCTATTGCATGAATTACATCGCACATAGCAGCTGCACATACAACTTGTTGTCACTGCAGGCAAACAAATGAAGTATTGGCCTGTGTGAAATGACAACTCAACATTACAGATCTTGATGTAGTGCATTGCTTAGTGACAATATCTTTATGTTGTTTTTGGTGAAAACTAGCAACATGTGTGGCCACTTAAGGCCAAACATAAATATATCGCAGATGTTCGTTAATGCAATGGTCAGACAGATTCCCCTTTTGTCTTGTTTGAGGTTTGGACTACTAGGAGTTTAATCTCAGTAATTGTTGGTAATGGCCATGCATGTGTCGGTACCATAAATGTAGTAGTCAATATCAATATAACTAAATTCAACGATTCTTGATACCCAATTCTATACCACTGTAAAAAATTAAATCCCATGTACTTCAACAAATAGTACTTAAAAAAAAAAACGGCAGAACATTAGAAATCGCACATATCCCCCTATAAATGAAAAAGACCAGGTTCCGGTATATATCATGGTATGACACCGGGAGGTGCTAGAACGCAGGGAAACGGATCAGCTTTTCTTTTTAGTTTTGTTTTACTGACACCGCTGGGTGCCTTTGCTTCATATAAGGACCGCAATATGTCAATGTTTAAAGGAGTCGACAACTAAATGTCCGCTTCGCGTCAGCCCTGTTATTTTCAAATGTGTAGGTCTGACCACCTCATGTGAACACTCCTTTACTACGGATCAGTGACAAGTGACAAGTCTATTTGTGACAAGTCTATTTTTCTTCTTTCAATCAATTTACTCAAAACCGGTTGTCCGAAATTCATATCGTAGGGTAAATCCATACAGGTGTACTTTCTGTACAGGTTATACGGTCTGCCCCTACATGTAGCCTTCAAGTATTTCTAACGACCAGCACAGTGCCAGTGATGTTGATGTTTTCAATGAGGGGGGCTCGGGTAGGCATTTGATGTGGGTCCCTGATTCAAATGATTATAATAAATGATTATATTTTAATTGAAATAATGACTTTGATAAAAACACTAGCTGCTTAGAGCTAGTATAAGACAGTTAAACAGGTTATACTTCCCTCTCTAATATTTTATATTGCTGTGAAAACGTAAACAAGTTTCTGTATTTAAAATAAACCCTTTAAAAACTGTATTTTTTTTAAGTTTCTCGCCCAAAAATAATTTTACAAGATTACATTTGAACACATCATGATCACGTTATAGTTGACCGTCACCCAATACAAATTTTTACTGAAGAGCTTGAACACATCATAATGTATCTCAATGGAACCTCCGCGTTGGCTCAAACACACCGCAGGACTCTGCTTCCCACCGGCTTCTAACAGCTCACTAGCTGTCCTCCTGGTAATTCAACACAGATTTGTTGTTCACGGACTTTTCTCAAGCGAATTATTCAGTATCAATCAAAATTGGCGGGAAAGGTAGAATATTTAAACTTGAGCGAATGACAAATTTGTCATTCGCTCAAATTTGCACGTTTGTGCGAGTAGAATCGCATCTTTGCATTTACTTTGTCAAAGATGGGTGGTTGATTAACAAGTGTATTTGCTTTTTCCTGTTTTCAGAGGGAACCAGTAGAGCGGCAGCTCTCCAGTAGATTGGCTTCCAAGCATCTGGCATAATGGAATGTGCAGTGGACATTCCCTCAGGTGAGTGATGGCCGCCCTGCAGCTAATACACAACTGTTCTGTCTCAAACAAGAATCCAACCAAAGGTTTGGTATAGAGGTGGCCCTGTGTGGCCTGGGTCCATAATGTGTGTTATTATCTCTACCTCTCGGTGATCCAAAACATATTTAGGTACATGGTCTATGACGCCATACAAAAATTATACATATACATTGGTAACAATCCAATACAGGGTGGTGGAAAGCTCAGTCGGTAGGAATCGATTCGTCTAAGATTAGATTTTCTTCGCTTTGCAGGGCTTCCATTTTGCTCGCATCTGTCATTGAAAAAAAATTCATTTTATGACTGTACAATCTACATTTAGGAGCATGTGTGATTTATTTAATGAAAATACAATAGATACCGTCACTTGCTTTCACACACAGTGCAATAGGTTTGCCAACTGACCCAGAAAATAGCCACTCTTCACACAATCCTATAGAAGTTCGGAGGTGTTATTCATAAATCTGTTTCACCACATTTACCGCGTTCGTGACCGAAAAAACCCGAATAATTCCAAGAACATTTTCCGAAACTGTTGACATCGCTGCAACAACGTGAAGCGGTGTGTGTCTGTTCAGGGTACAGACCGGGTACTCACGTTAAGCTTATGCCTGGAGCTGGAAGGTAACGAGGCTCCCACTCCCCTTAGGATTATATTATTACTTTTAAAAATATGTTCCTGTATTATGTCCAACAAATAGGTTAATATTTTAAGCGGGTATGTCAATCTAACAACATACTTATACACATTAACATTAGCGGCAACTGCCAAAGCATTTCTCCCGTTCCCCTGTGTGTCAGTCAACGGTAAACCCCGGAACTGGAGCGCACTGCCAACCGGAGTGGCTGAGGCAAAACACATCTATTGTTTGATTATCACTTCATTTGAAATGTAACGCTTCTATATTGTAAGAGTGAAATGAACTCTTAATTAATCCCTCTAGTTTGACTTTGTGCCTATTATGTTTAGTACTCTACTTGTTGGATTGGGCCCCTAAGATGGGCGGCTAAGGAGCACATTGCTGCAGGAGAAGTCAGCACTGAGCCCTGATTTCATACATTTATTGACTACATTCATTGAAGTGAAATAGCTTATCGCTTGGCTTATTGCCATCGCCCAGGAGGAGTTGTGGGTGAGTGCACTCTGGATGGAGCGCCTTATAGTTTTAACTTGTCTCGCACCTGGTTGTGTGGAACTTGTGCTAGCGTGAGAGTTGTCGCTTTCAATAGCATGCCGCCCTCGGGTATGAACGCTGGTGGTACCACCTGTATATTTAAAGGTACAATATGCAACACATTTACTGTACTAAATCAGACAACTACCATTATGTGTCATCAGAGATTAAGGAAAGATGCCAAGTCAAAACACAAACGATGCTAGAGCCAGTCTGTTTGTTTTGGTTTTGTCGCTGTGTTGTGATCCACTATTCTTGGAGTACCTCGTGTTGCCAGATATGAAACAAATTGGCACAGAAACAGTGTGCTGCAGCCATAGATGCAAGCAAACAATAGGCTACTAAACGCAGCCTATCACTCTTTTGGAGAAAGTAAGTACCCAAGACGAAACATTTGCGAGGAAACGGCACACCTTCATGTTATGAAAGGCAACTGATATTCACGCACCGCAGTGCAAGTAAACACTGGCTTGTAGCGTCGACTGCTGTCGAGATGAATCACACATAAAACAGATAATTATAAGTCTATGAGTGTAGTTTACCACTATGGTTGCAGTAAGAGGACTGTGTTGAGAAATGTAAATAGGCGCTTACCTTCGCAATGTGATGTACATGTACAGTGGTGAATATGAAGGAGAGGCCTGATTGATTGGTTATACTGATTTATTCACAGGCTAGAGCTGTCAAAAATAGACCTGGGTCACTTTAAAATGTATGTTTGTTTTTTATGCAAAATGGAAATGGAGGCTTATATGTACGGTCCTATTCAGCTCCATGATTTTTTTTTATCATTTTATTGACATTGGGAAAAAATACACTGAACAGTTTCCTTCAATGTAAAAATACCTTCATGTCAACACAATGGGCACTGTCGAGCTCAACCACAATGAACGAGGTCATGTCCTACACATACCCTACGACGAGTCAATAACCTAATTATCCAGACAGGCCCAGTGGCTCGGAGCAGGTGACAATTTGTCAGAGAGGGATGACCCATCCCTCATTCAGCTACACACAGAAACACACTCTAGCCCCTAGAGTGTGTTTTCATCGTCAAGCCGTCTAGTAGACTCTGTTCCTCTGCCTGTCGAGGTTCAGGATCAGGAACTACCACGCAGCATTGAAATTGATGCACATCTGTGGGTTTGAGTCGGTTTTTCTACATCGGCCAACGCATTTGTATTCTTCGTGAGATCAGTAGTCGTGTTGCCGTAACAACATGCCGTTGCTGCCGGCAACAAGCATAATGTATACGCAAAACGCACGGAGAAAAACAACAGGGAGAAAGCTACACTTCATTGTATGTTTTTAAACGGATGGAATGCGTGGTTGCCTTCTGTGCGCTGTGTTGTGAATGTGTGCGTGTCTGCTCTTGACCCCTGACCTGGGACCCTGTGGGCAGGTGAGGATGAGGCCACGGAGAGGGATGACCTCAACGCCAAGGAAGGGGGCGTGGAGACCCCCCACAAGAAGAACAAGAAGCACAGGAAACACAAGAGCAAGAAGAAGAAGCGGCGCCGGAAAGGCGAGAAGGAGAGCAGCTCCGAGTCCGGGGCTGAGTCTGACACGGAGCCGCCCCCCTCCCAGAGGGCCGTGAGGAACACCAGGGCCAGGTGAGGGGGCTGGGGAGGGGCTACACGCTCACACACTCAAACCATTCTAACCTCTTCTGCTGGGTTTGGACCTTCCTAAAATGTGCTTCTCTTTGGCAAACATATTCACACGCTCAAAAGTAGTTGCAGTGGTTTAAGTAAATAAATACAGTTAATATATCAGGCCCTTCAATGTTTTTAATTGACAGTGCCAGACTAGCATCTGCCACGGGACCGGCAGACCAAGTGGGGACAAAGGAGGGCAGCAAAAAGGACGGCATCACAGGTATGAAGTGACCAGCGCCGACCCACTGGACAGTCCAGAATGACCGTGTATGACCATGTCTGACCGTCCACAGATAGCTTAACTCTCCTTCCCTGTTTCTATTCCGTCCCACAGAATCCGAGGGAGATGCCAAAACCAAAAAGCACAAAAGGCACGCCGCCAAAAAGAAGAAGAAGAAGAGGAAGAAGGACGAGAAGCAGGACAGGAAGTCCCCGTCCCACTCGCCGTCCGACAGCAGCTCGGCGTCGGGCTCGGACTCCGAGGCGGACGAGGGGAAGGGGCCGCGCGACGAGGCCGTGTCCAAGCTGCTGCCCAAGGGCAAGCGAGGGGCGGAGAAGGGGACTCCCGCAGCCGGCCAGAAACACGAGGCGCCGCACGTGAAGCAAGACGACGACGCGGAGAACGACGTCTTCTCCTCCGGGGGGAAAAACGGCAACACCAACGGGTCAGTGCAGGTCACGTCGCCCTCTGCTGGCCAGGAGGAGGCTCGCCCGGCGGCGGGTAACGTCAGAGTTGAGGGTAACCACGGCGACGGTAGCTTCAGCCACGCGCTCCCCGACATCATACCTAAACAGGAAGGCACGGCGTCACAAGACGACCCCGGTCTGAAAGATGAAGTCACCGGGAACCAAAGGGCAAAGGTGAAAGAGCGCGAGGGCTCCAGGTCCACGTCGGGGTCCCCCCAGCCGGCCCCGGCGATCAGGCGGTCCGGGTCGAGTCGCAGCCGCTCTTCCACGCCCAGCCCCGACCGCCAGCAGTCACGGGCTCCGACCGCGGCAGACAAGGAGTGTAAAGAGCGGTCCCAAACGAGATCCAGGTCCACGTCGGAGGCCAACCGGTCCGTCTCTCCGCCGCAGGCCAGGCAGCGCTCCCGCTCCACCTCCCGCTCCCCCAAGTCCGACAGGAAGTCCGTCTCTCTGTCCCCCAAAAGGCCGCTCCGCCACTCCGGCTCCCCGAAGAGGGACAGGAAGCCGTCCCGCTCCACGTCCCGCTCCCTGTCCCCCAAGAGGAAGAAGAAGGCCAAGTCCCCCAAGAGGTCCAAGCGCCGCTCTTTGTCCGCCTCCCCCAAGCCCAGGAGGAGGTCTCTGTCTGCCTCCCCCAAGCCCAGGAGGAGGTCTCTGTCTGCCTCCCCCAAGCCCAGGAGGAGGTCTCTGTCTG
>OMKX01013476.1:10783-25542 GCA_900302425.1 Brosme brosme
GTCTCTAAACCCTCTGCCATTTCCCATTTTTGAAATGCTCCGTGTTGCAAAGCGTTTCGCTATAGCTCCAGTTTGTCTAACTACGGAGGAGAAGGAGGGAGAGCAGAATTACCGCAGAAGAGTTAACTACGAAGGAGAAGGAGGGAGAGCAGAATTACCGCAGAAGAGTTAATTTACGGTCAAATGTAATTGGTGGTCTGTAAGCGACCGTTCTCGCCATCATTCAAGCAACTAAATTGCATTTCGAAATCCCCAGACCGCAGTAGGAGATATCCGTTCGTCTGGTATCGCAAGACTAGTCCTACGATGACACCTCTGGGAAAAGGGTCTAAAGGCCTGGCCTATATGAAAGGACCTGTTGCATTAAGGTCCATTAATGTCAAAATTACTTGAAACTTAAGATACATGTTAGTAAGCTATACAAGACTATAGTTTATAGGCATATGTATATAATTAACTATAATGTAGTTAGTCGCTGTCTCAACTGTGAAATAAAGGACTTTATGAGGTCACATATTCCATTATTCCTCCTTATGACCAAAGACCCTAGTGCTGAACCCGTCTGTAGCACAAGATTCGTGAGTCCTCTCACCTTGTTCGTGAACGCACCCCCGTTACAGGAGAACTCGTGGAGTGATTGCCATTGCTCAGGGAGCCTGGCTCACTGCTCATGGGTGACCTACAGTAAGCAGTGCGGTTTGCCCCTCTTCTTCCACCAGCCATAGCAGCCAGCACCTCGCTTCAATGTTTATAGTTGGTGGTTGTTTGTTTTCTTCACTTGAAGGCGCTGATACCTAGGGCAGAAGAGATATCGCACACTGCATGAACCCTCCTCCATGTCTCCAACAACCTTTGTAACATTGCAATCCAATTGCTGATATACATTTTGAGATAGTCAAGATGCAATGGTGTATTTGGGAATCATTTACACTAAACATTAATTCAATTGTATCTTTATGTTGCTTTGACTCTGAATCGTAGCTAAATTAAAACATTCCCATAGCAATATAACCTTACTTGTCTGAACCCCAATATTATTTAATGAGCATTTCTAAACTTACATTGGCATAATCACGTTTTTTTAATAAGGTTAAGTTTGCGGAAGCTGACTTGCTAGCTCTGTTGCTCGTTGCATCATTTGCAGACTAACCTGGGTCTTCAGAAATGTGGAGAGATGTTTACCCCGCGAGTGGCTGCATGGGAAACGTGTTTCTACAATAATCCACCAACTGCAATCTTTCCGCCAAGATGGGAAAATGCATGCTCGACAAAATACAAAAGACTGAGGCCTTGCTAGCTGGCTAGCTATCCTAACCCCAAACCAAGAGCATAGGAAACCACAAGAAAATCATGCTTACCAGTGGCAAGTAGTAATCTATGTTAGGAGCTCCGATACAGCAAAGTGTTTGGGATTAAAAACAAGAATTTCTATGGTTCCACGTGGAGATAACTGCGAGATTGTCATTATAATTAACGAGGATACTCATTGTTGATGTGAAATAGCTATCAGTATTGGAAATGGGGCGCGGATAGGTTTAGTCATGTGGGAGGGGAGGATTTTAAAGAGACAATAACATTAGAGAGGGAGCGATGAGGGTTCAGTCTTTCACTCCACTTTGTGTAAAGGTATTCCATGTGAAAGCAGACCAATATGCAATAACACTGGCGGAGTCCACGCCTCCGTTCCCAGCTATATTCATTCCCCCCATGAGGGTTTGTCTAAAGCTAAGGCCCGGGGTTGCCGGGCAACAAATTAGGATAAGTATGATGGTGTTTATTTATAATAGGACTAGCATTGTAATACAATAAAGAACACATGGGAGGTGTGCATGTAGTCCATTTCGTTTCAAGTAAAACGAATAACATAATGAAATGGCTGGAAAATAGCAATGTCAACGAAATTAATTTTAACTTAATTTAAAATTCAAACAAGATTTAAATCGAGGTCCACTGAACTCTCGTGCCTCCTTACATAATGCAAGAGGTAAATGCTGTTCTTTTATGCCGTAAAGACGGTTGCTGAATGTGTGTACTAAATAGTTTATTCTGAAAGTTTGGCTTCAATGCAGGCACTCCTATAGTCTCTGCAGTATGTCGTTTTGGCATAAAATGTATCCTTTCAGATAGTCTTATCATTAAATACATTATCTCAATGTACATTATTGTCTCAGCATGTTTTGTAAGAAAAACAAATAACCAGAAAATCAGAAAGATGAGGTTTATGTCAAGTTGTAATGAGTAGCAAACATAGACAAACATTTAAACCTGATTTTGTAGCAAATATGTAAAAAGTAGTAAAATAAGTAAAAATTTACTCAAGTGTCATATGTAAAAAAAGTTATAAAAATGGTTAATGTTAATAAGGTCATCAGCAAATTATTACACATTGTAACCAACTGAAAATAGTTGAGTCTGTGAAACCAGACCATCGGAAATAGTTGCATTTGCACCTCCTGTGCCCTTTCAAGACCTGAGGACAGAGGAAATGATTTAATCAATTGGGACCAATCAACAAAACTCAATGATCCATTTCCTTGAGAAAACATGCCATCGCAAGTTATTCCATACTCACCATTTAGCATACGTCTTAAGAGCAGCATTTGTGCTTTATCCATTTTGTGTACAAGATGATCAATAGTAATAATCTCAAACACCTTACATTTGTAATAAACTAACCCCACAAAAACATGAAAATGCAATGACAAAGCTTTGCATACAATTTCTATGTAGATGCAGCATCAGTTTTGCATTTGGGCACATGTGAAAGATCAGCCATAAATATGAATTAAAGAAAGTTAGTTACATAATTTGCCTCTTCATGTCGCTCTCAGACACACGTAATAAAAGTGAAATTAGTTATTAATTTATACAATGACTTAATACAATTTGAGTCAAACTGCACGTGTCATGAATTAAAAGGTTTCCACATTCGAGCATACATTCTTTAGGTAGACCAACAACACAATCAACCTATAGACTGACGCCAATAAAAGTACACTTATTTCCCATGACTGTTTACCAATAATCAAGTGATGCGTATTACTCTTCAATTACCATGATCGGTTCACTGAGGTTGAGCACACAGTATCCAACGTCCGTGCCGACCACCTAAAAAGAGAAAAGCCAAATGAGCCCAGGCCATGCAAGCTCCACACTGGACAAGACACATGCAACATTAACATACTATAACAGGTTCATGCAACTTGAGCTGAAAGACTTTTGACCAATAGGAGTTCACACGATTTGAGTGTATTCTTCACTATAAAAGGAATTCAAGAAAAGTTTTGCAGTGAAATGAATGGACCATTGTTATTTGAGCAAGAGTTGCATTACAACCATTTCTGATTGTTTTGTACAGCTAATTTTGCTCGGAATACACTACTAATAGCAGCTTTTAAGTAAGTGTTTTTTTTTTTAGGGTAACAGTTTTGGGTGACTTGTATGACTTGAATTTTAAAACAGAAAACAAAACAAATAAATCTAACAGATGAGTGTTGGGGTTAGTTTTACCTTCTTGTGGCGATCTTTTGGCTTTTAGAATCCTCCCCTCTGCGATTTTTTTCTTTTATAACAAAAACATCCAGCATGACTTTGCATCAAAGTCAAGTAAGATCCCTGTAAGCTTGATTTGAAATACTGATGAAACTCAGTCATTTCAAATGGTTGAAGATACGTGGCTCTCTGGGAGCTCCAAGAGGTATGCTAGCTATAGGTTGACGACATAATACATGTTAGAGCACTATATTATCAAATGGCAAACAGGTTTTTGTCAATACCACAATAATAACCTTTTATTTTTGGAGGAGGATAGTAATGACAACACTGTAAAGAAGAATCCCAGGACTGAAAGGGTTTGCAAGTTCTGCTTTTTGTTCTTTTGTTAAACAAATTATGACGTTTGTTTAGTTGGATACATTAATCAAAAGCATAAAAAACCTAAAATATATATAATAAGATTTTGATACAACAAATGCAAAATACGATTTTTAGAATGAGAAGAATGAACTAGGCTTTATTGATACAACGCAATGCAGCAACACAAATGTTTGATATATTTAGTATCCTATTTAGCATAGAGCACACAAGACTTTTGGAAACTATGCGACTTTAGAACATATACATACGTCCTGGGATTATGCACAGAATATTGAATTGGCAGCAGATTTTTTAACCGCAGGTCCTTTTAGTCTTCACTGAATTTAGAACAAAAAATAAGATTGCGGATCAATTTTAGAAAATAAATTGTTAAAGGATACAAAGTCCTGGTGTTGCCAAATGAATGTTAATATAGTATAGTAAAATCGTCATTGTTTTAAATAAGATTTCCCGGGTCTATCCGAATTCAAATAAGATTTGGATAAAAAGTATATACACAAAAATGCAGTACAGCATACCTCCACACGTTTTGATTAACTCATAACAGCTCACAAAAGGCTGCGTTTGGATTTGCCTCATGATCCAGTCTATTTAATGATGTTCCATTGGGACACTCGCAATATTCCTTTTTGTCTGTTCATTGACGACATTTGAAATGCAGCCTAAATAAGACAGCTAAATCGCCACAATCACATATTATTGGGAACTAAGTATAATGATAACCATTAAACAAAATGTCTAAACATTACTTTATCTGATTATATTAATGTAACCAGGAGTCTAGACCTAAACCGCCAACTACACTAACAAAACATTTTATGAAACTATAAACAACAAAACGTCCTGCATTTGCAGATTTGTGGCACGCTGCAATGCACCCAACACATCTCCTATAGTTTAGTAAAAATAAAAATAAAGTCGGTGTAAAATAAACACGATAAAAAGGGAACCAACAAGAAGGAAATTACTTTTTTGAAAAGTTAAAAGTGAGTTACAATTGTAGACAGTTGCTGGGGCAACTTTCTACCAGAAGCCCTTCAGTATCTTCCATAAGGGTGCTCCCTGTACCCTCCCTTGGACTGCCTGGCAGGAGGGACTTTCCCGCCGGATCCAGAATTGGGCCATGACCCCTCCCAATCATCTTGAGCTGTGGACACACAAGACACAGAAGACATAATGAATGGCCATGAATTACTACATCATATGCAATGCCATCGGGAACCGTGTTAGTTCCAAATAAGCGTCAATAAAATGTGCTCTACGGTTATTACGTCGCTCCTAAACTTCCACACATGCAGAAAACAGTGCAATGGAGCGCTTACTGTAGGCATCATATGTAGGCTCCTGGGGCTCTCCGTGTCCGTAGTCGTAGTATTCAGTATCTCTGAGGACAGGACAACAAGTGAAACGTGAGCACCCTTCTGAATTCAGACTCAGAATGAGGCGCTAAGTCAATGTGATGCAAGGTTTCACTAACGCTGGTGCAGGTTGCTGGTTGTAATAGTTGTCATAGGACTCGTAGGCGGGTTCCGTGTAGGATTCTTCATAGGATGGCTGCAGAAGGGAAGACGGAAAAATATTTCAAACATAATTCTATGAACCGATCGGCTGGTGATGGATTCAGCACCGCTCTGATCAAGGACCGGTCAGGGCGGACAGGTGGAGTCCGGGGATGTGTACAAAGGAAAATCTACTCACGTATTCCTCATAGGACTCTGATTTAGGCTGTGAGGTTTGAGGGGGAGGGAGCTGGTGCTGCTGGTGCGAGAGGGCTGCGGCGGGGAGCATCCTTGGGGCCCCAGACGTAGGGGGCCTCGAGCGGGGAGCTGAGCCCCCTCTGTTTTGGGGGGCGGGGGGACCGCCTCTGCCGGCCGGCGCTCCCCTGGGTGCACCGCCCCTGCCCAGGGACCCACGGTGAGCCCCCCCACGTGGCGCGCCACCACGGGGGGCCCCGCGTGGCATTCCTCGACCCCTGAGGATCACACAATTATGAGCAATGGACCACACCTCTCAGATTACTTGGTAACCAAAACTAATTTCAGTAGTATAACAGTTAAGGCCTCATTCTTAATAGTACACTTTTGACAATCTTGACTACCCTGAATGCTACTACCCATCTAGAAAACAAAATCCAAGGGGAACCCTGGAAACACGCTCCAAAATAAACAACTTCACACATGCTCACCTGGGTCCTGAAGTATTGGGTGGGCCACCTCTGCCCCGGCCTGGGTGACCACCTCGGCCACGACCTGAGCCATCCTGTGCTCCATTGAGGTAGTGGGGGTCCATGTACTGCTCCTGCTCACCGGGCTCCTGTGAAAGCACACATGCTGAATTGAATGGCATGCAGACTACCCAGCAGAGAACAAGGTGGACCAACTTCCATAGTGACGATGACTTGGACATGGGAGTATGCATGTTGACTGGCATGAGCACCTATGCTTATAATATATAAATGATACAATTATGACTTAAATAAAAAAATGTATTAAACAGTCTCAACTGAGTGTCACATTATAATACAAGGAAAATGTTAGATAGCATCAGACCACCAAACTAGGTATTGTGTTGAGTTAATCATCACAAAAGGTGACTTTAGAGAACTCTCAAAAATCGATAACATAAATACTGCCCGGCCCACCGGCTCCCTGTAGTGTGGGTTCGTCAAGATAAGACGCTGGACACGTACTGGGATAAGGAACTTCTTGACTTCGTCCATGGCGTGAGCCATGCGCAGGTAAGCCTCTGGAATGGGAGCGGTCACCTCGATGAACACATGCAGCTCCATGGACAGGTGTGCGTATTTAGCCTCGCCACCCTTCCTCAGCTCTTCCTCCTGAGGACACATCACAAGTAACTGTGAGCAACACATAATACACCACATGCAACAGGTATACTTGGTACATGGGAGTTACTGCACCTTATTCTTGTCCCTCATGGAGCCCTTCCCTAGGACTGAGATCTTGGCTCCAGTCTCCTCCTGGAGCCTCTTGATCGTGTTCCCTTGAGGGCCCAAAATCTTACCGACAAAGTTGACCTAATGCAAAAACACGTGGGGGGGGAATAAATGACCTGGTCCCGCATGTTCGGTGTTTACAGAACAGACCATCTATGGCCAGGCTATACATGCATCCAAAAATACGTACCCTTGGATATAGCTTTGTGGGAATTAATACGCGCTCCTTGAGTTTCAGATTTCTTGTGGCAAACAGGTCCAGGTAGGTTTCCTTTTCTGAGTCTTTCAGTGGCTCCCCTTTCTGAACTCTTTCAATCTCTGCAGACAAAAGTTTTTTGGGGGGTTATTGTTCAATGCCATTAACAATGAGAAGCGTACCTTGTTGTCCAAACATAAAAAGAATCCAAGTACAAAATGGGCTTTGGAGGCGATTAACTCGACATTAAAAAGGACAGAGTAAATCTATTTATATGAAAGGTTGTGTGCCAAGTTTCCCGACCCACTCATTCACAAAGCCTTGTCTGTCGGCTGCTTAGTTTTGTCTCATGCTGTTGTGAGACCTGATGGATTCTGTTTGATAGCTACATGCACGCTGCTTCTCTGCAAGACATTGGTCATGATTGTGATTGTATGCAAGTAGTAGATGTGGTGGCAATGTTTGAATGAGTGCTGCTGCCTCAACTTTTGACATTTCCTTTTAGCCTCAAGAGGCTTTTCGTTTTGCCAGGCCGCAATTGTACTTAAGTTATTGTAAACAAATGTGTTCTTTGTGACTTGCCAGCTTTTAAGATAATGACATTTCGTTCTTTCGACCAGAAAGTAATGTAAACGATGCTAATCACATTAATAAGTCAGCTTTAATCAGCGGTTTGGAGCGGAAGCGATGAAAATAAATCTGTATGGACACTGCAATTACACTGGTGGGTGTGCACCCTAGTATACCGACATATGTTGACTTCCCAGTTGTTAATCTCCCTTAAAAATAGCGATGAGTTAGATAAGTCCATGAAAAAAAAAAAGGTATCAATACGTTTTACAGTTTAACGACATCACAACTCATAAAGGAGAAATAAGTAGTATGTATTATTTTAGGAACAAGGACCACATTGCACGAAATCTCGTAGTGACGAATATTATCTCAATGAACAAACAAGCAGACAAGAGTTATATCCAAAGTACATTGATGGGACATCCTGATCCAATATAAAATTGTCTATAATTTGGATACAATCAGCGAAAAAGTCCATGAAGCACCACGTGTTTACAAGCCCCAGACTCCCAGAGCGCCTATTGTTAGGCCCGTGACGGTAGCGCCGCCGAGGAGTGGAACCAGGCCTCCCCGTACTGCTACACGTATGCCTGTGCTAGCATAGCAATTAGCATGCTCATACGGTACCTGCAGATATCAGTTTCATGGCGTGTGTGAACGATGAATCCAAGCTGTCCTTTTCTGCTAGTAGCTCTGGAAGATATTTGCTGTCGTCCATTTTGGCTTTCTTTTGTGCTGGGCTTGATACCATGGCGGAGTCCGATTTGATCTTAGCATTGGTGCTCATCTTGCACGTTCAGACAATGGACGCGTATCCGTTAGCTACGTCTTCTCCTTTGCTACAAGAATCCGTTGACTGCAGAAGACGGATATATTTCGTCTAATGTGGTAAATAGGTTATCTTCGTTTCGTATCCTTTGCTTGCAGTCCGTTGGGTTTTCAAAATGAAAATGAATGGCGCAGTTGCCAATGTAAGAGGTTGGATAATGGTTTGAGTGGTAGAGAGAGTATATATACAGGCGTCGATAATGACGTCACGGCCAATCCGAATCGAGAGGACGTTCAAAAGCTGCCATGTACCCTACACACGAGAAGATTCAATGTACAGAAACATTCATCTGGGTCTCATCATTTTGTAATTTAAGCGAAATATGTGAAATATAGATGCGTTATGCATAAAAACCAACCATAATGTTTAGTACAAATCGAGTAGAAGGCCTACACAATGAGTACATAAAATAGCATCAGTTTTGATAATGAAAACTACAGATTAGATACAATTTTTAAAAAACATAACATTTTGAATCCTTTATAAGGAATCTATATAAACCTTGAAGGGATCACATCTGCGGTGAGCATGGGATGTGTCTGGAGCAAGCGCTGTAGCCTCTCCTACCACAACTGTTTTTAATGGTAATATGTGTCCCAACATGCTGTAATATACTACATTACTGTACATTACTATTGAACCAAATGTTTGAATGCACAAAAATTCAGTTTGTGTCAATGTGTCACACATATGGGAATAGGTCAACCCTAATCTCACATATCAGACTTTTGATTGATAAACTCAGTTTATAATATCTGTAACCTAACAGGGAACAAGGCGTATCTCCACCCTTTCAGTTGTTGGTTTCCCGTCCAGGCTCTAAGTGCCATCTCCCCCCAGAGTGGCCACTCATATACATGGAAATTTATATGGGAATTTAGCCTATGGTCACTAATGTAGCTCCCACCCAAATCTCTTCAGAATATCTTCAAAATATATGAATGATGTTGGCTTTAAAACGATACACATAATATAATAGATATAATTTAATAAATATATAATAAAACATATGTAATAAAAATAAATATTTATTTAACATTTTGTTTATTACACCAAAAGCTGAATAAAGGTGTGCATCATAGGAAGTCACTACCTTTTAATAAAAATAAAAATAAATCAAATTTAACCGACAATAAAGCAAATTATTAAATGAATTACAAGGTTGCTTGAAAGTAACTAAATTATTCAAAAAATAGCATCCATAAAGATGTGAGTAGCCTACTTTGTGTACTTGCAGTTGCTTACAATTACTGTGTGTAAGAATATTAATGTGCAAGTAAAGAAATAGTTAAAAAAAAAATAGTACAATGGAGTTAAATAATTTGAAAGGAAACTAGTATGATACCGGTATGTCAGTGGGATTCTTAGAGGCCAAATGTGTTCAAATACTTCCAACTGACTTATGAAATAATGAAAGGCCATAGCTTAGATTCATATTAAATATTAGTTTGTTTTTTCCAATGCTCATTTTCAGTCCAAATAAAATACAGATGACCTTCTTCCACAGGTTTGAGGTGGTCACTGTCGGTAGGTCTGTAGCATGGGGTGATCACCTGTGGTCCTCCTCAGATGTCCACAATGGCAAATATCTCCGATTTCTCCTTATCGTGGATTTGCATTGCCGAGTATGTGATGGCCTTCACCTCTGTTCCCTAGAGACACCAACACAACACTGTAGTTAGATTATTGTGTTGCTATGAAATCCTTTTCTTTATTCAGTCTTAATTCATAGCAAAAAATGTCTTTGCTCAGTGTAGCATCACAGGGACAAACAATAGTTTACCTTCCTACTAATCACTTAATGTCTCATTTTGTTTGTTTGACTCTTTCACTCAAATGTAGCTCTGTGATTCTTATTATTTTACTGTTATGTTCACCGATTTCTTGTTCCCATTGTGATGTTTCCCTTGTTACACACCCATCACACACATGTATTGCTGTTTTGAATGAAAAGTATTTTAAATAAAATTTGTGACAAGAAAACAACGTTTTTGTTGTTTGTGTGATGACAAAGTACATGACCTACCTGTGGATGCTTGTTTAAGCGGAACTCCTCACCCCACCTAATAAACAAGGGGTATTAGGGGCATTAAGACCTGACCACAGTATTTAATGTTCTATATTTAGTATAGATATAGGATGTATGATGCGAGTAGGCCTACTTTCATATATAACACAATACTCTCGCATCAGTGATGGCATGTACAATTTACCTGCCAGTGACTGATAAACTCACCCAATTGATCGGATCTTGAAGTGCATTCTATCAATGTGCAAAACTTTGACTTCCTACAAGGGAGACATTGTTCAGCAAAATAATGAAAACTGTACTACTGACTTAATCACCCAAAATGTTCTTGTGTTATTCAATACAGTATGTTAATACAATTTGAGACTCAACGAGTTCTTGTCTTTCATGTGGAATTAAATTAAACTGATTCAATAATTAACTTGATCAATGCAAAATCATGTTGGAAATACTTACCCTTGGCACGAAGAAAAGATCAGCACTGAACTTGAATAACCAATCATCAAGAAAGTGGAAAAGAAGAGATTCCATGTCATGCCCTTTTTTGAAACAAAGATGGAACCGGTAAAGCACAGCATGATTTATTAGAAAATAGATCATGTTAAGGCAAACCGATTTACGACCAATTACGTCGGACCACATTCAATGGAGATTGAGTCTCACCCTCTGACTCCACATCGACAGTATCGATAGGTTCCACTGTTTCTGTGTCCGTCATGTAGCCAAACATGCCCATTGCACACTGTTCAAACGCTTCTTCCAGAGTGTCGCCCCACGAATGGATTCTTGAAATAAAAAGCACATGTCCATGACAATATAATAACGGAATGATATAGACCCGTTGTCTTTGACTTTAGCACACACTACTCTATACTCACTGGACATCAGCAGTATGATCCAAATCTGGAAAAAAAGAAGCCGAAGTCCACCAGTGTGATTAGGCTAGCTATTCAAAAAATAGCTCGAATAGTATAGTATAGTATAGTAAAGTATAGTATAGTATAGTATAGTATAGTGTAGTATAGTATATAATGGAATATACTAGCATTCTTTATTGTTTTAATTCTCGAGGAGTTCATTGAAAATGGGAGTTAAAAAGTAAACGCAAGTTGGTCATACACTGAACTCACATTCGTACTTCTTGTTAATTGATGGGTATTTTGACTTGACGACCTTCTGCTCCTCCGTCAGATCTAGCTCTCGGTCATCCATGGTGTTGTAATAACTGTTTAAAGATCCAACTTAATGGAAGTTAAAATGTTGCAACTGGGTAAAACTATATGTGCAGTGCCAAAGTGAAATACAGGAAGCAACCACCAAAACAACACTCTTCTTGTTCATGCGTTTGTTTTGCACTTAAATTACCTCTGTGTTCGTGATCGCCCCCTTCTGGTTTTAAGTATAGGTCGACGTCAAAATGTACAATTCTCATGAAGAAAACATTGTGCTCTGCGAAACTGAAGCATATATTTGTGGCTCTGTCATTTGAGTCTCTTGAGTTTCTGAGAACTCCAAGCTTAGAGATTTAGATAGGCATTGCCATATTTGTTTCCAATCCATTTAGGTTTCCAATCCATTGAGGTCAAAAGAAGACACCATTTCTGCTGTAGGCCTACTCTGAATTTCTCGGAATTAAGACTTGAGAAATATGTCATAAATCATAAGGGATTCATATCTATCATATATATTTTTACAAAACATCTGTTCTGAAATCAAATTCTAATCCAAAGCACGATTCACAAATGACACATACACACACCTGCACTTGCACTTTGACCTTCATGGTGGTCAAATGTCTTTGATGGTGCTGATCAAAATAATGCCGCATTTGGAGTATTTCAAATTGATGGAGTCAAACCTCATGTATCCAGGGCCGATTAGCTGTGAAGCCCTTTGCTGCCTATCTTTCAAACCTGTTGCTTCTTATATTACAGTCAACATCTTTGGCATATAGGCACACAATCTGAATAATCTCTCAGTAATAGACTAATCCATCTCCTTATCCGACATTCATTTGACCATTTATGTTTCCTATCATGGTCTGATTTGGGATCCATTCTGACACTGCCCATTTCTTTATATCTCTATGTGTAGTCTGGGTTACACCAGCAAATAAATGGCCTTATCTGGGCCGCATAGTAGTGATCTCGCAGACAATGAAGGGTCAATACCCCTATCCCTTTTGATAGCTAGAGTTTTGAGGGAATCAGTTACAAAATATCAGTTTTGACGTCAAATTGTAATCTATAGTTTCTATCCATAGCCATCCTCACTCATTCACCATGAATGATTAATTGAGTGATCATGGAAGCTAATTCATCTTAACCGAGGCAACCCTGGAGCTCAGCCTCAAGAAAGGGATTCGTTAGATTTCCCAAAAAATCTAAGATCAAAGATTCACAATACTTCCGGATCTTTGACTCGTAAGACATAACCACGCCCATGCCGGCTGTTTATTGGCTAGTCACATCCTATGCTGTTGGCGCCATTGTAAGGTTGCTTAGTCTTATGTGAAGTCTTTACCACATTTATCGTCTTTCCCATAATACACTTTTTTGCTACATCATGGCTGATAAAGAAGGTATGGGACAATGATATGTATTTTACATCAAAATGTGTATACATTTAGTGACCTATGACAATTACGGTTGATTACGCGCCAGTATGCATCTACCTTTATTGTTAGAAAGTAACCAATTTTACCGGCAAGCTAACGCCAACTAGCTCGGTTAATGTGCAGAATTTCATAGCGATGTGTTTAAGAACATCTTTAGATGGACGATTGAACGCATTTTATTCGCGAATGTCTTGCTTAACTAACAAGCAAAAAACTGCTCTGTGGCTCCATCAATATTCAGTCTGACCTAAATAGAAACATTGCGAGTCGGCGCTTAAGGTGATTACAATAAATGACTGAATATGTAATTATACCCTGTTTGTACAGCCGCGTTCGACGATGCCGTAGAGGAAAGGGTGATCAATGAGGAGTACAAGATCTGGAAAAAGAACACCCCCTTTCTCTATGACCTGGTTATGACCCATGCGCTGGAGTGGCCCAGTCTCACCGCGCAGTGGTTACCTGATGTCACCAGGTTAGCCACGGGATTAAAGAGTCCTTGGTTATGCCAAATGGTTAAAATACCTGTCACCTGGCTGCTCATGTGGTAGACTCTCCGTGTTCTTCCTGTTCGCAGACCCGAGGGGAAGGACTACAGTGTGCACCGGCTGGTCCTTGGGACACACACTTCTGACGAGCAGAATCACCTTGTGATAGCAAGTGTCCAACTTCCGAATGACGATGCCCAATTTGATGCTTCGCATTATGACAGTGAAAAAGGAGGTGAGGGAACATCTGGCCATGGTTTATTTGATTTACTTTTTAAATAACACCCTATAAAATATTTAATAGAGTAATATTTCTTCCCAAATATCAAATCGATTTTTAAGGAATTGTTCAGATGGTGATCTCACTGTACCGTAAACTAAATGGTCCTTCATAATGCAGTGTATTATAAGTTATGTAACAAAAGTAACAAGGGTTGTCTATATCACAACATAAATTGTAATCTGAATAGTGCAATGCTAGAATTTACACCATTGATATGACACCGTCCATAACCATAATATTTGTTGTGCTTCAGAGTTTGGAGGATTCGGCTCAGTCAGTGGTAAAATCGAGATTGAAATCAAGATCAACCACGAGGGAGAAGTGAACCGGGCCCGCTACATGCCCCAGAACCCCTGCATCATCGCCACCAAGACACCCACCAGTGACGTGCTAGTGTTCGATTACACAAAACACCCCTCGAAACCAGGTGGGATTACAGCCAACATGTGCATGTTAAAGAAAACCTAAACAGTGGCTCCAGTCTGAGCTGCCATCCCACTGCTCAACACTGTGTTGTTCTGCTCCCAGACCCCTCTGGAGAGTGCACTCCGGACCTGCGACTGAGGGGGCACCAGAAGGAGGGCTACGGCCTCTCGTGGAACCCCAACCTGAGTGGCTGTCTCCTCAGCGCGTCTGACGACCATGTGAGCCCCCTTCCCCCCCCAACCACAGACCCACCCATCCGATTAGTCATTTATACTGTACCCGTGCTTCCCTTCCAGTGTCCTTTTCTCATGTGCCCCCTCCACATCTTCTTCTGTCCAGACAATCTGCCTATGGGACATCAGCACAGTGCCCAAGGAGGGGAAGATCGTGGACGCCAAGACCATCTTCACAGGGCACACGGCGGTGGTGGAGGACGTGTCCTGGCACCTCCTGCATGAGTCCCTCTTCGGCTCAGTGGCCGACGAC
>OMKX01013602.1:3133-14533 GCA_900302425.1 Brosme brosme
CCATTTACTATTTACTATTTAGTCATTTAGCAAACATTTATATTTTGATATACTTTATTTTTCTCAATTTTTATATTTATAGACACATTTAGGGAAAATGTCATCTTCAATGGTGGCAAGATTGCAAACAGAAATCTAAACGTAAAGCAAGTGTATAATTGTAAAACGTACAATTATCAACAATCCCTGTCAACATGTTAACATGACCTGTCACATGTTGACCTGCTTTCAGGGCAAGGCAGGGGTAGACATTTTGCTTAAGGATGCCTACAGGTAGGCTGCATACATGGTGTTCAAACCAATAACATTAACATAAGCTGCCCCTAAACACATTCTACAAACAAAGGTGGCATTGTATAGCGCTAGAGATAACGCAGGGTAAAGCACATAGGAAGTGACTTCTGGGTCTTCATTGTTCTTAGGGTTAGAGCGACAGGTGGATCTTAGCCATTTCGAAGGTGCTGATTTTATATGTCAATATTGACAAGCAGTTTTGAGCAGCACAGAGCACAAAAGGCAAAGGCTCTTAAAACGAGAGCGACTTTTAAGTTTGCCAATCTGACAGCTAGTGAAATCCACTAAAGATGGCGGTGATTTTGGCACGGCCGGTTTGTCGCTAGGTTTGTGAAGCTTGGTGCCGCCCTCGGCTGTCAAAACAGTCCACCGGGTTGCGTGCCAAACTTCCAATTAATAGCCAAAAGCTCCAATTGCCCTGAATGGGCCTGTTTACAGAAAAGCAGGGTTCAAACGGCCTTTGTCCCACCGGGTTAGGTAGCGCCTGCTTGTAGCGGCCGGTCTCCTGGCAGTGTCAAGTTCCTCATTGTGCCCGGCTGAATAGGCCCAGTCCCACAGTCCCCTTCCAGCAGCACACCCGGCCCCCGGCTGCCAGAGGAATGCACGCTTCTCTGGGCTACTTGACAGCAATGCAGCGCCTTCCAACCACCCTGGTCCCCGGTCTCACTCTCAGGGACCTCCTCCGAAACACTGACAGAGGGCCGTGACGAGAGGGGTGGTGGGGCTGGCGGTGGTGGAATGATTTAGCTCTCACCCCATCCATTAGACGACACGGACAACCCTGGCTGGCTGTGTGGTTCTGAGCGTGTTGTGGACTCTGCTCTACTGGGTATTGGAGAAGGGAAGCCTCCATCTTACCCTGAAGGTCACCAACCTTATTGGGTTATTTGGAGAAGGAAGGAAGGTGGACAACATTCTCTTTAACATTTTTAACATGATTCTTTTTCTTCTTCGGTCATGCTACGAATATGAACCGACATTCGGGCCAAGTGTGTTTTGTGCTTTGGGCTGAAGTATCAGCTCGTGCTGTATCGTTTATTTTTTTATCTTCTTGTGTTGGAATGAGGAACTTAAAGTTGTTTACATTATTTTACCGTGCCGTCTGTCTTCTGGAAGCATGATGATCTCCTATCTTCTCACTCCTTCTCACTGGCAGATCTTCCTGTGGGAGCAGAACCTGGAGCAGTTCCACATGGACCTGTTCCGCTACCGCTGCTACCTGTCCAGTCTGCAGGGAGGGGAGCTGCCCAATCCCAAGAGGCTGCTGGCCTTCGCCTCCCGGCCCACCAAGCTGGCCATGGGACGCCTGGGCATCTTCTCCGTCTCCTCCTTCCACGTTCTGGTGAGTACCGTCTACATATATCACACCCTCTCCTTCCTCCTGTCACTGGGTCTCCCTCGCTGCTGTCTTGCTATGTGATGGTTGAATTTGATTTAGTTAATGTGTGGTCGTGGTGTGGATGAAATTACATTTATCTGGGCCCTAAAAACAAAAGTTATTTGTTAAATATGTATTTAATGTTGCGTACCAAAGTAAAGAGTGGACACTCATTGATCTAAACTACATATTTGGTTTTTAGTTCCACTTGAAGTTTATTTTTCATATGCGCAGAGAAGTAGTCAGAGAAGTAGTCATTACGGAAGCTCTCTCCACAGTCTTGTTATGTAATCGTTGGACTGTATTTAGTCGTGCCAAGCTGTGGATAAAGTTAGGTTATTAATGGCCATGAAATGCTTTGATTTCAGGCATAAAACGTCTGAATAAAACTAGTAAAGAATAAAATAATGGATACAAGATATGATAAGATGCAAGATATAAAATAGATGATATAATACAAGATAAGTAATACAATACAATTGTTTTACAATTGTGTAATTTTGTAGTGGTCAACATTGCGAGATTGACATTGCATAATGATTAATTTTACAATGTTTTCATCTTCGAAATCAGAATTGAAATGGGATTGATCTTGACTGGTTGATGTTATCTAGTTTATGGTCAGAGATTGATTTATTCTTTTACTGTTGCTCTTGTTGAACCAAAACGATTTGTGGTAAAACTTGACTCTCTCCAGCTGCAGTTTCAGTGTTACATCCAGTCATTTCAGCTGACTCATACATTGCACTGAACAGTTACGTCTTGTTTCCAACATCTTGCAACAACCCTCAAGGTCTCTCCTGGCTAGGTGAGAGATTTCACAAACCAGAAAGCAAATAAAATAAGTATTTCCACCCTATCTTACAGCGTGGCCCCAGTGTGGCCCCAAGTGCTCGTCACCTCCTGTGTGGTTTTGTTAGCTTTGTGTGGTTAGCAATGAGGTGTGTGTCGATGTTTTGAGATTAAAACGGCTGAACATGGCTAGCGTAGGCGGTTCTGGACGAGGAGAATGGTTTGTTTGATTTATATTTCTTGTTCGTATTGCGGTGTGGGTTGAACACTTTGCTTCTTCTCCTCTCGACACCTACACAGTGCTGCACAGCACTATGAACTCTGCTCTCTCATTCGAGGAATAAACGCCAAGATGGCAGTGTAGAACACTCTGCAGAAGAGGAGGGAAAATACATCAGATCTGTCCCTCTCTGTGACCATTTACCTCTCGCTCTCCCTTGCATATACTCTCAGTCTTCTCAAGTATGATCTTCATGCAAGACGTCAGTTTATTCTAAAACAGACACTGCTAATTCTTATTGTATAAATTGTTTGATGTAATTGAGCAATATTAGTTTTTCGACAGTTTTATTTTGGTTCACTGACTAGTCAAAATAAGAGTTTTTGGTCCTCTTATAATATAGTTTATATTGACTGTAGTTTTCTGCAAAGAGAGCCTCAATGAAGATGTTCAGTATTCTAGACTATTTAATATCTTCACTATTCACAGTCAATATCTTATCTCTGTCAAATCTGTTTAATAGATTTGACCATCAAACATCGAATCCAACGATTTTATTATGTACTGAGGGCTTCACAATCTATCACCAAATCTGAAAACACATTTTTAGCTCAGCTTTCCTCTAGTGGGCAAGCAGTGTGCAATCCTTCTGTGTTTAAATCTACCTCAAATATCATCTATCTTAGTCCCATTTTCTTATTGCTATTTTAAACTTATTTAATTTCATCTGTCATGTGTCTTGCTAAGCACTTTGTATTTCAGCTGTGCATGAGCAACGCCCTATAAATAAAGTTTGCCATATTGACTGAGCTGTTTTCTAACTGTCTCACCAGGTGGCGGCCCGTAGTGAGTGTGGCGTGCGGAGGCGGGCCCAGGCCGCGTCGCGCTCCACCAGCAAACGTAAGAGTCGCTTCTCCTCTCTGTGGGGTCTGGACACCACCTCCAAGAAGAAGACCAAGGCCCACCCCAGCATCGACCAGGTCAGCTCCCACCTTCCTGTACTAAAGCACGCTAGGACCACTCCCCTGTTTCTGATATACAGGTGGAATCTGGGCATACAGGTGGAGACAGATTATCCTACAGAGTAGTTAGCCATCTATATGAACCAGACCAATGGCGTGGGCAGTAGTCCTAGGATTTAGCTCAGATGATCCGGGTAGTCTGCCATGCTCGTTCGATTTACATTGTAGCTAAGGAGGTAGAGCTGGTTGTCCGTCCACCGGATGGTTGCTGGTTCGATCCCCGGCTTCTCCTAGCTAAGGGTTGAGGTGTCCCTGAGCAAGACCCCGAGTCCTAACTGCTCCGGACGAGCTGGCTGTTCCCTTGCGTAGTTTACAGTGTCAACGGTGCATGAATGGGTGTATGAATGGGTGTATGAATGTGAGGCACTAATTGTAAAGCACTTTGAGTGGCCACAGGTCAGAAAAGCGCTATTTAAAGTCCTTTCACAACTCCAGTTGAGCTCGTTGTCTCCCCCTGCAGGGCTGATGGGGTTGTGGTGTGAATGTGTGTTT
This sequence comes from Brosme brosme, assembly GCA_900302425.1. Lineage (NCBI taxonomy): Eukaryota > Metazoa > Chordata > Actinopteri > Gadiformes > Lotidae > Brosme > Brosme brosme. The sequence goes on from OMKX01013602.1 coordinate 7,332, forward strand.
AGCTTGGGTAAAAATAAGGTTTACAAATACACTACTCGTCACCAGTGTTTTTATTTAACTTTTGCCATTTATCATCTAAATCCAAAGCATAGAGCTGCAAATTTTCTTCTTGATTAGATAAAGGTAATAATGAGTAGGTAGGGGTAAGGGCATCCTGCTCATGTATGATTACAGGTAGACATTTCGTTTATTTATTTATTTTACTTGGTCGTGCAGGAAAATACATATTTTTGTAGCTTCACCAATTTTGATCACATGCTTTGATTGTTCTTAGACTCACTTGTAAGTCTCTAGAGGGAAGTTCGTCTGCTAAGCAACTGAGTGTAATACATAAGAATGTGTCTTGACGGTTTCATCGTCTCTGTTCTAAAGCGTTCTCTCTCCTGTTCTTCAGGTTTTTGCCGACGGCCAGGAGGTGGTGAGGAAGCCCGGGGACGGAGTGTACTCAGACCCTGCCAAGGAATCAACGGTAAGGGGGTGGTGTCGGGCTCTAGGCCTGGGTGTCTGCCACCGGCCAGTAGCCAGTAGCCATGCAGGCAGGCAGGCAAGCAGGCCGCAGGGGGTGGCAGTAGGTCACCTGCCCCACTCTCAGAGCTGGAACCGTCCCCGCTTTGTCTTCTGGCATCCGCCCAGCCTCCTTAAAGACCCAGAGATCCTTTGTGTGTGAGACCCAGTGGAGATGCAACTATTGTTGACGCATTTCTTGTATTTTTTTGTAGTTCTTTGCACATTACTTTAGAATGTTTTTTGGTTTTATTAAACTAATAATCCACGACACCTGGGGGATTCGATCCCAAAATTTGGATTGCATTGTTTTCCGGGCAGCCTGCCTAATAAATCCAACTAGCGGGAGTATATGACTTATCATGGCAGCGGAGTATTCCTAAACATGTACTGTTCAAATATTGTGTCTAAGTGTGGTGTCGAGTACTGTGATTTTTTGTAGAATATCTCTGGTTCTGCTCAACAGAGAAGCGAGGAGGGTGGTGTGAGGAGCCTCCCGCGGCCCAGCACCGACGGGGAAATCTGGGTCCCTGACCACCTCACCCCCTCCTGGGTGTCTCTGCCCAACGACCAGCCAGTCCTCACCACCATCCAGCCGGGGGAGTCTGCCCTCTGCGCCCTGGAAGCCATCTGCAAGGTACCGCAGATCATTGTTATGACTGAATCATAAATGATCACAGTACCTCCCTCTATAGTCCATGTTTACTATGGAAGACAGGCTATTGTCTTAAACAATAATAATCATTTGCATTTATATGGCGCTTTTCAAGATGCCCGGAGCGTTTAATATAATGTGTGTGTGTGTGTGTATGTGGTTGTGTTATTGTGTTTATATGCAAATGACTGGGGAATTGCATGTATGCACTCGTGATATTGGTAAGTACTTTGGAAGAGGTTGTCCACCAAATTTTACCAACCTAAACACTTTCAAACTTCATAACTAAACTTAACCTTCTTGAAGCTGGTCTGTTAACTGAACAGTTCCGAACATAGAAAGCGAAGGGGAAAGACCACTGGGAAAGGTCTGAACAGTTGCACCTAGCTTTCAAAGATCCATTTGTACTTGTTAAGTTTAGGTCGAGTCTTCTCCACACCCACCTGAGGGTGTTGGATCTGGGGTCAGAGGGCGGCAGACTGTAACTGTGATTTAAAGGCTTTTTAGACATGTAGCAGATGGCCTGGCGGAGCGTGACTTCGTGTTTGGGCAGGCGTCCTTTCTCGCTCTTCTCAACCGTCAGCAGCTCTTAAAACCATCGCCGTAAAAAATATACATTTTAAAGACTGTACTTGTGAAAACAGGTTGGACTATGACCATAAATCACCCTGACTTTAACAACACTTTGTTAGCGGTTGCTCGTAATGCTACCATTTTTTTAAACGCAGCATGGCTATCTTCTTGGTAGCCAACAAACGCCCAACGGAATCCAAAAATGTTTGCGATGTGTAAATGTTGAAATGTGTTGATATCCAGAGACACTTTCAAATGTTTTAATTCGTTGTCCTCATGTCCCCAGGCTCACCAGCTGGACTCGACCAAACACTATTTAAGACTTAAGTTCCTCATTGAAAACCAAGTGCAATTCTACATCCCAAAACCAGAGGAGGATGTATGTGATCTGGTAAGACCCACTTGATATCCCTCTGTCACTCTCAAGCTCACTCTCACTCTGCTTGGCATATAGAGCATATAACTGGTTGTTTAAACACGCATAGACACATCCCTGGTCATTTAAACATGCATAGACGAATATCTATGTATTTGAACATGCATTTCAACACCTATCTGGGTATTTAGTATACATATGTACATATCTGTGTACATATCTGTGTATGTCCATATCTGTGTATTTTCAACATACATGGTAATTTCCACATGCATAGGGTTCGGGTTATGCACTCATATCTTTTTATTTAAACCTGTGTAACATTCAAGGCCGGTCCTTCTGTCGGTATGTCTGTATCTCTTGAGTCTGGGTGGCTCTGTGTCTCAACCATCTAACGAGCTGGCCACTTGTGCTCCAGGTAGCATCTTAAGGTGTCAGTGCCGGGCGTTGTTGGACACTAATACACTTGTCATGTCTTGTGGATCATTTTCCCTCATTACCTCAGACACATTAGGCTCTCTCCCCTGCCCGGACAGCGTGCGCGAGCTGCAGGTTCAGCTGTTAGAAAGAGCAACAGATTAATCTCGCTGCTGTCGGAAACCAGCCCACTAACTTCCCACCACTCTGCGGTGGAACGGCATTTATATAACAATTTTATTTTGGTTCCTTCCTTCGCAGCTTTACAAGGAAATCGAGATCTGCTCCAAGATAACCAAGGTCATCCGCTTCGACCGTGATGAGTCCTGCATGATTGGCTATGGTAAGGCCTGCTGTTGTGATGAAGCCTGGTGTGTTTTGGTTATGGATGTCTTGATTATCATGCTGTTTCAGCATGATAAGGGATGACCTTGTGGCCTGTGTTCTCCGGGTATCATTGTCCTTAGTATTTCTGTGCTATGATGTGATTAGTTTGATCTCTCCCTCCCTCTCTGTGTGTGCTCTGTGTGTTTCCGTTTTTTCTCTCTCCATCTGGCTGTTCCTTCTTTCTCTCTGTGTGCGTTCTGTCTCTTCCTCTTGCACTGTCGCTTTCTCTTTCAAATGAATGAGCTTCATCAGCAGGACATGAATAAAATATGCATTACTTGCATGTGGATTTTAATTTTGAACATTGCAAAACATGCATGAATAATAATGGCAATAATAAAGTCTCTCTTCCAATCCCCCCACAGGTTTCTCCATCTCTGTGGTGGAGGAGGATGGGGTCCAGCAGCTCTACATCACCGACGTGAAGGCCGGGGGCCTCGCCTTCGCCAAAGGTTCATTGCCTTCATCTTTGTCATCCTCATCCTCACCTTATCACTGCCTCGTCATGACCTCTTCATGACCAGTCATGAAGAGGTCTGTCCATCCTGACATGGAGACCGGTGCAGAGAAGAGAGGAGATTACAACCTGTACACCAGAAATCCAGAAACAATTAGGACTGATTGAACATCACAACTTCACAACACCTGACGGGGATATTGCACATTAGGATTAGGATCTTGGTGATTAGGGAGGGAAGACTGAGTTTGATTATGGATGCGCTTTAGAACATCTTAATATTCTTGTTCAATTCATTTCACCAATGACTAAACACATTGTTTGCATTGGGATTTGGCTTACAACATAATAGCAAAGTACTCCAGACTTTGAGAAAAGCATGAGAGGAGGTAATGAAGCAAAGCTAATTATTTTTTAAGAATAAAAATACATATACACATTCAGATATAAAGTTTGTTTATTTTTCTATTTCAATTCTATAAAGAAATCCCTGCCTGGTAGGGTATTTTATGGACCCGACATACCGATAATTAATATGGTACTAAAAATGCCGTCCTACTGCTAAAAACCTTAATCATGTCAGATGCAACATATGGTAGGCGAATAATAGGAGATAATTAAAACAGACCGTGAATAGGCTACGGTTTCGCTTTAAAGATTCTATGTGCCTGCCATATGAGTCAAACCGTAACAGTCCTCCACACGTACTAGACTTAATCCATCATTACCCAGTGCCTTTCCTCCACTCTGACTCATCACGCTGACGCTGCTCAATTTATTTTTCCCCTTATTTCGTGCTCTTGTGGTTTTATCACCTTATTTCTTGCTCTTGTAATCTGATCCTTATGGTCAGCCTAATCATGACGCAAGTTACACAGCACTTCCATGCGTCTTCTCGGATCCATTCGGGTATTGCACATAATGATAAACAGACCCGGGAATTGGACCCGACCCGGACCCCATTGACCATAATACAATGTGAAACCCAACAGTAAGGGTCCTGGGTCGGGTCTCGGATCCTAGGGTTCCGATAGACCCGTGAAGACCTCTACTCTGCGGGACTGAGTACCTGACACCATCCCTCTTCTCTACACAGGTCTGAACGCTGGAGACGAGATCCTGCAGCTGAACGGGAAGGACTCCCACAGCCTCAACTTCTCAGACATGAAGGCAGCGTTCACGCAGGCGTCCCTGAGTCTGACGGTGAACACGCTGCCCGCCACCGACCGCCGGCTGCTCTGCTACCTCCCTCCCCGTCGCTCGGACGCAGAGGACGACCTCTACACCGACATCTTCTCCCAGAGCCAAGGTCAGGGGTCATGTCTGGAGCCCCCATCCCAACATTTACATTTAGCAGTCGCTTTTATCCAAAGTGACCTCATGCAAAGTGAGGCTGAGAACAATGAAAGCATGCAAGCAAAATTGGAGTAGCTACTCCAAAACACAAGTGCTGTACAACCCAGTTTAAAACAATTGGAGAGACTGCAGAGTAGCCATGGGAATCAGTTTAAAACAACTGGAGAGATTGCAGAGTAGCCATGGGAATCAGTTTAAAACAACTGGAGAAACTGCAGAGTAGCCATAGGAATCAGTTTTTATAGTAACCGTAATGTAATAAAAAAAAGAGTGTCATTGTCAACAATAGCTACAGAGTGAGGTGAACATGGGTGGAGGTGAATATGGAGGGTGGTGTGGTTGCAGAGGTGAACATGGATGGAGGTGTGGAGGTAAACATATGTGGAGGTGAATATGGGTTGAAGGGGAACAATGGTGGAGGTGGGAATTCCAACATGGGTGGAGGTGTCTCCTTATGTTGTGTTCTCCCTACAGAGGAGATCCTGGACGACGGGGTGGGGCTCTACCTGGAGAGCTCAGGGGACAGTCTGGACGAAGACCTCCACATCTACAGCGACACGGACCAATACAGAAAGGTAAGGACGGTATCTGCACCTTGTGTTTGCTATGTTTAGTTTTTACTATGTGGTCGTCTTAGAAGTTACTTTTATCCAAAGTTACTCGTGCAGTGTATTTTAAGGGACATTCCGAACCAGAATCAGAGCTTTTTTGACAGTTTCCACATAAAAGGATTTGTTTTATGTTGTTTAAGCAATTATAAAAAGTACAAAATAAAGTAATACAAAAGGCAACGTTAAATGGATGTTAAATAAAGAAACCAAAAAATGTAATTGTCCGTTTAGTCTGATAAGGGAGTTAATCAAACTCCCTTAACAGCAGACTACTTTGCCCTTTGTAGATCTGGGAAAAGTGCTCCTTATGTCTTCTATACATTCTGCCGTGTGGATTTCCTCTAACGCAACACTTAACATCTAATTGTTGTTGTTGTTGTTGTTGTTCGGTGCAGGGTTGTTTAGTGAGCATGTAGATATTTACGCAAGCTAACTCAAGCCAACTTAAACGGAAATGCATTAGCACCTCCTCAATGGTTAATCTGCAGACCACTTTAATGAATGAATAGCAATTAGCACGTCGGCGTGGAAGAGTTTGTTTTTCATGGCTTTAATTTCCTTCTTTCAATACCCTTTCTCCTCGTCTTCCACTGGCCTGCTTTATGCTAATGCACAAGTGGGTGAGAGAGTCTGTGCACTTCTAACAAGCTGTGGAACAAACAGACTAATATGGAGACAAGACAAATGGTTTGCTCCGATGTGAAACAGTCCTAGATGGATCTCTGATTAGGCCTGCATTCTAATGACTTGATTAGGTTGGCCAGGCTCTTCTGAGTGGGAACCAAAACAACCTTCTTTATTAGCTGATGATGATCAATGGAGGGACCAGATAATGGAGAGAATCTTTTCCCTCTTGGGGACAGATTTCACATCCACTTCTGTGATTGAACAGTGAGGGCTTGATTTGTATGGATTTTGAAAAATTGCTGGGTCATAATTTGGTGAGAGTCAGATATTGTCAGGCAATGCATATAATTATGCCACCGTTTTCTTATTGTCAACATTCTTAACATAATTTCTATCCGTGAGAGCACCTTCAGCTGTATGAATGACATATTAAAACATCCTACAAACATCTATCTACATATTGCCTTGTCTTCCGCTCTTTGGAGTGTGTTGCATTGGAAACCATTGATGTGCTTGATCAAAGAGCAGATGAAAGTGTTTTCATCTGAAAGGTTGGACTAACTTTGTTTTTTCCCCCATCAGTTTTCTAATGTGGCAAACGGTGATCAGCAGGTTTTAGGATTGAAGTGTTTTTAAGGCTCGGCTGATTATTCAGCTTTCTTCAGCATGTGTCCTTGGAGGTGTTCTGGGCTGGCTTTGGTGTGTTGCTTTTTTATTTAATTGTATTCCGCTGAAAGCTGTTTGAATGCCGCCTACACCTCCGGTTTTCTTGGATCGTCTGACGGCAGAAATGCAGAGCAAGAAGCTCAATGTAACGGCCGTCAAAGACTCAAGAGATGCACTCCATGCACGCTCTCCTCCTCCTCCTCTTTCTTCTTCTCCTCCTCCTCTTTCTTCTTCTCCTCCTCCTCTTTCTTCTTCTCCTCCTCCTCTTTCTTCTTCTCCTCCTCCTCTTTCTTCTTCTCCTCCTCCTCTTTCTTCTTCTCCTCCTCTTTCTTCTTCTCCTCCTCCTCTTTCTTCTCCTCCTACAAACATTTAAACACTGTGTGGCCAGTGTTTATGTTCAGCAGTCCCTATGGATCCCTACACCCACCTCTGTGCTAGCAAAGACTATATTTATCTGCTGTCTGAGTGACTAATGGGAAAGAGTTTATATTTTTAGCAATTTACGTCCTCCTCTTCTTGCATTTACATTGTTTTAATAACATTGTTGTGTTCACTTTGTGGCGTTCACGTTGT
>OMKX01013632.1:3885-16823 GCA_900302425.1 Brosme brosme
GGGGGGGGGTGGGTGGATGCACACTACTGTGACTTTGAGCTGTAGCCATGAGGACAAAAATACCCAGGCCGCGCTCAAGGTTACCTTTTCAAGTTTTTTATTTTACCTTAATTTTATCAGTCCCTTGAGATTACAAATATATTTTCCAAGAGAGACCTTGCCTAGAAGGGCAGCAGAACATGTTGTGTTGTTTGTGTTTTAAAAGAGATAAAACATAACATACAATATTGCAAAAGAATAGTAGATATTAGTTAAAACATCTATAATTTCCAATCCCTCTGTTTCAAAATGGATTTCAATGAACTAAGAGTGATTAGGTCCTGTAGCTGAAGCTCCTGATGCAGGCTATTTCAGGCAGAGGGTGCAGAAAACAAAAAGGCCTCCTTGACCGGACTGAGTGAGAGTCATGTGCACGTTGCTTTGAGACCGTTATCCATATGTTTCCCTTTATTCCTTTTGACTGAACAAATGTGTGGTGCAGGTCTGCCTACAGTGGTGAAGCTGGTGGACAAGGAGACTCTGCTGAAGGAACGAGATGAGAAGAAAAGGGTATGGGCAGAGAGTTGTGTGGGAGTTGCAGTTTGGTTGTGTTGGTTTGGTCATCTATACCTTCCTCGACATTTGAGCATCCAGAAACAAATAGGTCAATATGCACACTTTGTTGTGCCAAAGATACCGGGGCCTTTACGTTTGGCACAACAAAGTGCCAAAAATAAAAGTGCATGTTCAGTATGCTCAATACCACAAGACAAAATCCCAGCTTGTGGGCTTCCTAATATAGCAAACCTGTATGTTTGAGGTTTTGAAAACACACCTATTCAAAAACATTTGAATATGTTGCCAGACAAATTCCTAACTATACACCAATGCAGGCCATATAATAGCATGTCTATAATTTAATATTTTGTTGTTTTTTTATCGCAGATGGAAGAGGAGAAGAGAAAGAAGAAGGAAGAGGCTGCTAAAAAGAAACAAGAACAAGAGGTCAGTTAATAAGTACAAAAACGTTCTGCTCAACAGGATGTGGAGCTCATGAGGAAGACAGCAACGTAATCTTTGCTATCAATAACTGTTGCAACCTTCCTTTTTTAAGCATCAGGCCAGCGTCTAAACTTAGCTAAGCTAGTTCTACACTTTGGCTAAAACTGGGCTAAAACTTAGTTTAGCCCACCATATTTTCTCTTGACCGCAATGAACATCCAGTTGTTCTGGAGGAAGCTAAAAAAAGACAAATATCCTGTTTAAACCAAGTGTATACATCCTGGCTATCGAGCATAATAGCATCTTCCTCTGCTCAATATCTTTCTCCAAATTTTAACTCACATTTTAAAACTCCTAGTTTTATCTTTGATTTCAATTTGTGACAAAGACAATGCTTTCTGGTGATTTGTTACCATGATTTCTGAATTAATTTAATAATTACTGTGTTCATTTTAGATGGCCAAACTTGCAAAGATGAAGATTCCCGCGTGTGAGATGTTTCTCAAAGAAGCTGACAAATACTCAAAGTTTGATGAAACGGTAACCCCATTAGCTATTGATTTGCTTTGGACCGAATCACAGCACTGTTCATTAACTAGTTAGTTCATCATCTCGATTTGGTCTCATTCTGATCTCGGTCACACTACAAAACCATACCGAATCATAATGACTGTTGAGTTTGTGGAATTCTATGACGTATACCAAAAACAACTATCTCTTTATAGTTTATAGTTATATATATTATATTATTTATATTATATATATATTTATAGTACTCTTTATAGTTCTTAGTCCTTATGAGAGTCCCCAAGAGTCATGCGGGATAAAATTAAACAATGTTTCCTTTGTATTTTTTTTTTTCAGGGATTTCCCACTCATGACCTGGAAGGAAAGGAAATCAGTAAAGGCGGGGCAAAGAAACTTCGCAAGCTCTACGAGGCGCAAGAGAAACTACACCATGATTACCTCCAGATGAACCAGAACGGCAGCTGAGTCTGCTGCATACCAAACTGTCCGGACCATTTTCTCTCCTAGGAAATACATATTCAGACCAGTGATGATGGCTCAACACCTCAGCATCTCGTTGGTCAGAACAATAAAGGGAAACGGACACACAGAAGGAAAGCCAAACTAGATACTGTTGAAGGAAAGTCGATTTATCACCACCTTTTGTGTTTTTCACACGCACCACCATTTAATAGCAGATCATAATGTGTTTTCTATTTTTTCATAAATGAAAGTAAACCGGGAAAGGGATTGGAATAACCTGAAAGCATTGTCTATAGAAAAATGTCATGGTCGCAGCTGATCACATGCTGGCCAAGGACATGGAGGCCGCTATCGGAAAGACCTGCCAATGACCAAAATGATTGGGGCTTTGATATTCAGCAAATGCTTAAAAAGCTGTTTTTTAAATAGCCTAAACCATCAACCTAAATAGTTTATTCTTTTTGAAATGTTTATGCTGTACATTGCTTAGGCTTTTTTAACAATAATCTTATCTGCTGGTTGCAGTTCCCAATAAGCTAAGCCAAGATATTCATTCTATATTGATGATTCGAATTTCATCGTTACTCAAATAACCATTATATTTGCTGCATTAGGTTGGCATTAGATGGTATTAATTGGTATCAGAAATGTATTTGCTTCCAATGGATTTTGGCTAAATCTTGGGTCAGTCGAACACAAGGATCCAAAACCAAGCCAGCTCTTGCTTGGCAAAGCTGTACCCTAACATCTTCTTTAAAGCTTTCATCATATTTTGATTTCAAATCACATACATGGTGCTTACTATTGACTAGATTATTCAGCCGTCCAATGGGGTTGCATAACAATGTATTGATATTGTAACGTATTGTGTTGCTGTGGTTAAGTGGTGAAGGTCTGGGAGCTATACGAGAGCATAGGTGGCCTGTAAGGAAGTAGAAGTCTGAAGTAGTTTCCATTGAATTGATGATGCCTGCCTACGGAACCTCTGGGAAGGTGGGAGTCGTACACACAGAATTATTATTATGAAGAAAAAATAATCAATGTATGGTTACAGTAGTCTGTAATCAGTCCCCAAGCCCTTTAAAGAAATAACTAGGTTGTACCAGCACATGTTGGTACCAGATTTACCTACGAATGTCACGACAAGGAAATGCACTTTGGTTTCTCTGTATTGCTCATAGGGTATAATGGTGAAACAGGTAGGCCACAGAATACTTAAGGCCCACACCATAACAATGCACATTGCTTAGTCTAGCTAGCTGTGTTCTGTTTCATTCATCCAGCAGTTAATCCCAAACCAGTACTTAATAAATATAAGAATGAACTTCAACAACATGAAGGGAGGGTCACTAGGTAAATCAATTAATTACAGATCGTAGGCCTATGTGTCAAACCGTGGGGCCATTTAGGTTTAATCAGTGATTTGATTGATTTTTTGCTTTTCAGGGTCATTGCAGTTGGCGTCGTCGTTCTATACCCTATGATGTTTGACGTGTTGAATTACATTCTGAGAGGACTTTGTGAACTGCCGTTTGATGGTCCTTCTTTCTATACAGCTGCAAAGTTTAGGATAGATACATGTACATTTGACATAGGACATACCTGTTGATTGAAATTGAATAAAATTGCCATTAAATTGAATTAATCTGTCTTTTTTACTTCATTTGGGAAGATAGAACTGGAAGAGCCTTTAGGTCTTCTGGAACTATTTACAATAAATTCATATTGCATCAATAATAACCCACTCACAATCATTTATTTTGTGTGCTATTCGTTATGCGTTTTTGTATAAAAGTGTTTGCCAAATACCGTTTATTATATTCCTATGTTGAAACAGTATTTGTTCAATCAATCTTTTTCTTTTTTGAATAAGCCTTCTTTAATAAATGTCATTACGTTTCTGACGTGTATTTCCTGATATCTAACTTTCTTTCTAGGGGTGATATTTGGCTATTGGTAAAGTTGTTTTAAAAATAAGTGAGGTAGGCTTATAGGCCTATAGGGCTTAATCACAGAAACAGATGTTATAGTAAGGGATAAAACATGGATAATTATCGATCTGTAGGCAGTGCCCATAATTATAGTAATGAGATACACCTGTGGTCGCCCCTACTATTATGTATTTTACTATTTCACCAAATGTACATTACGTGTGTTTTTATTAATGTTTGACTAAAGTGTAATTTCACAAAAAAACAAGCGGCACTGAGGACCTAAATTAAGCATTATTTCTGTTTTTGTGTCAAAAACTTTAAAGCGGAAAGAAATAATTGTCATTCACGTATCATTCATCAATCGGTAACCGATTACACTCGTGCGGTCAGCTCAGCGCCAACCAATGAGAGTAGAAGGCGCCGTTCATATGGGTGTAACAGCTTTATTTACGTCGGGCCCGGGGGCAACAGCATTGCAAACGATTCAAGAATAAAGAATGTCTTCGCTGGAATTGCTCGCGTCCGTAAGTATTTGTTCATGCCATTTTTTTCTGAAAAAGAAAAACAAGTTTTATAATTTCTGGCTAGTTAATGTTACAACTAGGTCACCAGTGCGGGTGATTAAGTCTTCTTGAGGAAGCCTGTTTACAATAAAGGATTACTATTTATATTCTACAGGTGGCTGGCGTAGAAAAATCTACAAAAACGGGTAAAGCCACTGGCGGAACAAGGCGAGCAGCGTTCCGAGAGCTTACAAACGGTCCCAGTGTAGCTGTAAACACAAAGGTAATGCCACTAAATGTCACTTTGTTGTGCTTCCATTATTGATTACACATTTTTCTAAAGGAAAAAAACTAATTCCGCAGAGTTTACAATCCAAATGTACCGCCAAACAAGCCCTGAACCAGAAGGTCAATCAGAAGTTTGTGGCTGCAGTGCGTCCATTTCATGCTCCAGAAAGCCCCCGGCCCTCCCTACCTGAAGAGTCGGCCGACATCTCTATGAAAGAAGAGGAACTCTGCCAGGCTTTCTCTGACGCTATCCTTACTGTTGAAGATATCGATGACCAGGATGGGGAGATGCCACAGTTATGTGCTGAATATGTGAAGGACATTTATGCCTATCTCATGGCTCTTGAGGTAAATAACACTTCCACATAGATGTATTCCCATGTTCTGTCTCCAATTGGCTTAGTATTTATTCAAACTGGTTTCTCTTCTATAGCAAAAACAAAGTGTGCGACCCAAGTACTTGCAAGGCTATGAAATCAATGAAAGAATGAGGGCCCTCCTGATCGACTGGCTGATCCAGGTTCACTCTAGGTTCCAGCTGCTGCAAGAGACACTGTATCTCACGGTCGCCATTTTGGATCGTTTTCTACAGGTGGGTATAGTGGGCACTTGTGTTGTCACTGCTTTGGTTGCCCGTGGTCAACTTGATGCTTATCCTTTCATCTGCACTTGCAGGTTCAGCCTGTGTCTCGCAGGAAGCTCCAGCTTGCAGGTGTGACGGCCATGTTGGTGGCTTCAAAGTATGAGGAGATGTACTGTCCAGAGGTGGCGGACTTTGCATACATCACTGACCACGCCTTTACCACGGCCCAGATTCTGCTGATGGAGCAGCTTATTCTCAGGGGCCTCAACTTCAACCTTGGACGTCCTCTGCCTTTACACTTCCTCAGGAGAGCCTCAAAGGCTGCAAATGTAAGTTGGGGTTGTTGGTGGATGAAGTATTCATTACCAGGCAAATTGTGAATTTGCATACTAGTCTGGTTAGTTATTCAGTATACCAAATGTGGTGTATATAATGCATATGCTCAGTAACTCCTGGCCCTTCACAATGGTGCGGAAATTATGTCACTAGCCATTTTGTTTCAGTCCAATGTGGAAAAGCATACCCTTGCCAAGTATCTTATGGAGCTGACCCTGGTGGATTATGACATGGTGCACTACCGGCCCTCTGAGATCGCTGCTGCTGCCCTGTGCCTCTCTCAGCTCCTGCTGGAGGACCTTCCATGGGTAAGATCAATGTTGCGTTATAGTTTAAAGTTCTCCAGTCGTCTGATTCCAGGGTTCAGAAGCGTGTGTCTCTCCTGCAGTCACCCACGCAGCATCACTACGCTACCTACGACGAGAGCCACCTGAAGCCCATCATACAGCACATGGCCAAGAATGTAGTGACGGTCAATGAGGGCAAAACCAAGTTTCAGGTTGGAAAAGCAGGTAGTATAAGAGAACATGTTATGGAGGACTCTAGATGATTGTTGTGCTGATTTGTTCCCCTTCCAACAGGCTGTCAAGAACAAGTACTCAAGCAGCAAGTTAATGAAGATCAGCCTGATCCCTCACCTTAAGTCACCAGCCGTCATGGCTTTGGCTGCTCCTCTGCTGAATCACTGAATGCATCTATTTATTTTTTTAAACTATACAGATTTACTTTTATGACACTTTATTTAAGTAATTTGGGGTGGGGTTGACTTTTAATAAACTTTTTCAAAACATTTCTTTACTTTTTGTATAGGGCTGTACATAACAGACTTCCTAAGGAAGCACCGCACATATGTCATGTAATATGAGTGTTTTGTATTTGAAGTGAAAATGACGGCCTTCAACAAAAAATGTCAGTGTATATTCTCTTGTATGCAGTTTTGGGGCTGATGGCCATAACTTAATTTCATGGATCAATTCATTGCCTTAACACGCTTTTAATTTCATAAAATTCATTTTTATCTATTTTAAATATAAGCATGCTTACTTTGTTTTCAAAATGCTTAGTTGTGGAAATGTATTGAACATATTATGTACCTTTCTTGGCCAAAAGCTTTTCAGACAAAATACATAAAGAATTGGGGTGGGAGGTCAAAGTATACAGAGTATGCAAAGTGCTCAGCATGTTCCTCACTCAGCAGTCCCCAGGGGTGACCATCTACAGTCTAGAAACATTGGGGCTTCGGCCCCACTAAAAATGGTAGAGTCTTGACCCCTGAGTAGGCCGGGTCTAAAGTGGGGGCATGTGGTGGCCCCGCCCATCCCCCCCTGAAATATGCTTGCCCCCAACACCATTGGGCTAGAGTACTGTCAATCTGACAATGCCCAATGCCATTGGATCAGAGCGCTGTCAGTCGCTAATTGATTTGCGATAAATTAACAATCTGATCCAATGACTTTTGGCATTTTATTCTGTAAAATGGTGTATTGGAACAAAAACCTTTTGTGGGGTTTGATGGGAGAAATTAAGCCCCTGAGTCAAACAAGGTATTTTCTTATGTCAACATATATATATATTTATGTATTTCTGATAGAATAGTCTGATTTCCCATGGGCCCTCTCCCCGACTGGTTCTTGGTCCCCCCCTGTGCCAGCTCAATCAAAAACAGATCTAAATGATGTTACGCACTTTTATTTAGGCCTCATCCAAACGGTTAGGAGGCAAATAGTTTTAATGAAAACGTTTTCTGGAAGGAGTGAAATGACCAATCGTCAAATTGTCCTTTAACACATAACCCATTGATGTATAACATACAACCCAATCAAATCATTAACGTCCTGGATGTTTCCCTTTCCCTTAGCGAGTAGCTTCCATAATGTACCATTGCAGTTAGAACGACATGCAAGTCTTTCTTGGGGCTAATAAGACCCCCTAGGGTAAAATCTTAGAACTACTTAGCTACTAATTTAATATCTCTTCGCTTTGGATTTCTATGTTTAAATCCTCAATGTTGACAAAAACATAGAAAAAGAAACATGAATTCGGCTCTTAATCGTATTTGTGTAATTTGTATATTTTGTATAATTTGTGTCAAACGGTTACGATTACTGTTTAAACTTAACAGTAATCATGACGCTGCATGGTTGTTGATTAAGGATTGTACTTGTATGTAATCGATTGATCAAAAACAATTAACTCCACGGCGTCATAACATACAATGCCAATTCATAGAACTTATATTTTTAATTTGTTCTTTCGTTTTTCAAACTTTGGTAGGTATGTACTTCCATATTTAAATACGACTTCAATCTAAGCAGTATTTAACTAACCTTCGAACCCAATATGTAAACACCTAGTAACCAATGAGAAGCCTGCATTTTGCTCAGCTGTAACCAATGAGAAGTGGACGAGCGGTATTTGAATGGTTGCAGGCTCAGCAGTGTTGTTTATCAGCTTTTCAAAGAGCAAATGGTGCATTCTTACAACAGTTTATTTGAAGTATTTCACTAACGTTACCTTTCTTCGAAGTATTTTAAGACGAATCTTGCACTCAGCTATGTCGTCGATTGAATTTCGAGCTGCCGTAAGTGAAGTATATACTGCCTTGATACGAAACATTAGATCAGCGATAATAACGTTAGCTCATGAACGGTTGCTAACAATGCTAGTTGCTATCTCTTAGCATGTGACTCGTCTTGCTGTGTTAGTTTTACTTTTTTGTTATGCAGGCGCAAACTATTGTATTTGTGAGAATTGTGTTAAGTAACTGCGTTTTAATTTTCAGCTCACCACTGGCCCAGAGAACTCTTTAAAAATGGGTAAATCAACTTTTGGTGGTCCAAGGAGAGCAGCTCTTGGAGAGCTTACAAACGCCCCCGGTGTAGGTGTAAACCCAAAGGTAACACTACTAAATATATATTAGTATTTTACTAGAATGACTTTGCCCAATTTGAGTAAAAATGATGTTCCATCAGAAGACTCTACTTGCCAAGGGTACCACAAAACAAACCCTGAACCAGAAGGCGAAACAGAAGGTGGCTGCAGTTACGGTAGTGCCTCCAGTTCAAGCTCTTGAAGCCCCCCTGCCTCCCATGCCTGAAGAGTCGACTGACGTCTCCATGAAGGAAGAGCAACTCTGCCAGGCTTTCTCTGACGTTCTCCTTACTGTGGAAGATATTGACGACCAGGATGGGGAGATGCCGCAGTTGTGTGCTGAATATGTGAAGGACATCTATGCTTATCTCATGGCTCTTGAGGTAAATTACACTACCAGATGGATGCATTCCCATGTTTTGTCTTAAATTGGCTCCGTTTGTATTCAAACTGGTTTCTCTTCCATAGCAAAAACAAAGTGTGCGACCCAAATACTTGCAAGGCTATGAAATCAATGAAAGAATGAGGGCCCTCCTGATCGACTGGCTGATCCAGGTTCACTCTAGGTTCCAGCTGCTGCAAGAGACACTGTATCTCACGGTCGCCATTTTGGATCGTTTTCTACAGGTGGGTATAGTGGGCACTTGTGTTGTCACTTCTTTGGTCAACTTGATGCTTATCCCTTCGTCTGTCATTGCAGGTTCAGCCTGTGTCTCGCAGGAAGCTCCAGCTTGCAGGTGTGACGGCCATGTTGGTGGCTTCAAAGTATGAGGAGATGTACAGTCCAGAGGTAGCAGACTTTGCGTACATCACTGACAACGCCTTCACCAAGCCCCAGATTCTGCAGATGGAGCAGCTTATTCTCAAGTGCCTCAATTTTGACCTTGGACGTCCTCTGCCTTTACACTTCCTCAGGAGAGCCTCAAAAGCTGCAAATGTAAGTTTGGGTTTGAAGCTGGGTGCATACGTTTTAAATTTGTGCTAGACTAAATGCCGTGTGTGTGTATATACTATTATATTTTTTTATAAATGTTAAATTAATGCAGCTGACACTTGACTTTTTTCAGTCCAATGTGGCAAAGCATACCCTTGCCAAGTATCTTATGGAGCTGACCCTGGTGGATTATGACATGGTGCACTACCGGCCCTCTGAGATCGCTGCTGCTGCCCTGTGCCTCTCTCAGCTCCTGCTGGAGGACCTTCCATGGGTAAGATCAATGTTGCGTAATGGTATAAAGATCTCCAGGCCTTATTCCAGAGTTCTTAAACATGTGTGTCTCTCCTGCAGTCACCCACGCAGCACCACTACGCTACCTACGACGAGAGCCACCTGAAGCCCATCATGCAGCACATGGCCAAGAATGTAGTGACGGTCAATGAGGGCAAAACCAAGTTTCAGGTTTGTTGATAATCAGGCAGTTTGGTGTCTGATTTTTATAATTAATTCCATTATATTGCTTAGATAGGGAAAGACCCCTAGCCACTAATGATGTTGTCCTAATTGTTTGCACTTGTCATCTCAGGCTGTCAAGAACAAGTACTCAAGCAGCAAGCTAATGAAGATCAGCCTGATTCCTCAGCTCAAGTCAACTGTTGTTACAAGCATGGCAGCTCCCCTGATCAACAATCACTGATTTTTTTTTAAAAATGTTATGCTACAATATTGATACATTTCTATTTGCACTTTATTTTTATAAGTCTTTGGGAGAAATTGAAACAGCTTTTTCATAAACTCTTTTCAAAATGTGGGTTCTTATAAAAACTTTTTAAAATGATTTTTACTATTGGTTTTAGCTTGTGAAGTTTGTAGAACCTTGTCCTTCATGTGCATTTTGGAAATAAAACCATGTTGCTGAAGTTTGCAGTGGGCTCAATTTATAAAAGTGATATTTCAACACTGTTGGCATACTGATTAAGTGTGTGCTATTGTTGGCACCTGCTAGGAAGAGAACGTTTTGCTACTATGGTAGTCCCCTGACACAAGCCAACTTTAACCGCCAGGCAAATCGTCATCGGTCAATTGACCGGGTTGACACACCAACCCTGTGTTCCTGTGACCTTGCTGATTACAAATCGTAATAAACATTTAGTTGTATAAAACGGCATGAATGAATTAGGTCAGAGGGTTTCATCTTTCACTGTTTATTACTAAAATAGGTTTCTGATGCATCAAGCTGACGGTTTTCTTTGAGGTGATCATCGGTGCCTTGCTCTTCTGGAGTCAAGTGGAAAAGGGAGAACTGCTCAGTTAGTCTTTCAGTTGAAGCGGACTCTACGCATGGATCCAATGGTGCTGTTCTGGCTACCCCAGTCGGAGGAGTTGTTGAAGTCACGTTTCTCCAGGATGTAGTGGGGACCTCTGTAATTGGGCTCCTGGTAAACCACCCAACTGTGGAAAGATGAGACAAGATTTAAAGGCATCTACGTCTCCCAATGGGTCTGGCAGAATCGGATCATCCTAATGAAAAGGGCTGGACTTACGCTCCACCCAGGACGCGGATGGAGGCGGCTCTGTTCAGGCTGTGGCGGGTCATCAGGTTGGGGATGTCATCCTGGACCTCGGTTTTCTTTCCAGAGAAGCCAGCCCTCTCAAACAGTTGGGCCCTGGGAGGGTTGTTGTCCTGTGGCCAGAGTGTATTTCAGTTTAACCGAGAGTAGATTTGCTCTTCACAGCACATTACGTTTTGCGTTTTGATTTTTGAAATCATATTTTATAATGTGTCTCTTACCTGCTTGATCCCACGGACGGATGAGATGTGGTCCACCTGAGCACACCACTTGTCATGGCAGTTGTACTCGCCCCT
This sequence comes from Brosme brosme, assembly GCA_900302425.1. Lineage (NCBI taxonomy): Eukaryota > Metazoa > Chordata > Actinopteri > Gadiformes > Lotidae > Brosme > Brosme brosme. The sequence continues at coordinate 15,176 of OMKX01013632.1, forward strand.
CTCAGACATGTCCCACAGGTACTGGCGTCCACGGAAGTTATCGTGTTCGTAGCCTATCCATCTACCAAGGGCCAACATCATCAAACTTTATTTACCAAGCAAGTTCATTAAGAACAAACATGTTACATCGTAACATTATAACATTACAAATACAGCAGCATTTAAGTTTACAATGTCAAAATGCCTTTCATGTTATAGAAGTTATTTTATTTCTATCTTGGAAGTTAGGCTAACCATTGCTCCTATTTTTTCGCTAGAGGGCGCGCTATATCCATTTTCAATGCATTTTCGTCAAAGAAGGATACGCTCCAGAAACATCCCTTAGGGAATCAATAATGTTCAATTGCTTGTGTTGTATTGAAGATATTGCATGCTTACGCTCCACTCTCCACCTGCACGGAGTTGCATCTCTCGGGGAAGTTCTTATCGCTAAGTTTTTGGCAGTCGGAACTCAGGTCCAGCCGTCTGCCGGCGAAGTTCCTCTGCTCAAAAAGGGTCACCTGTGATAGAAAAAAATAGACATTTCATCAAATGTCTTCTTTTTAGGTACGGTGGTACCCGTAGGTATATTATAACAGTATTATAACCAAAAATACCAAAATTATCAGAATTTCGCCAGCAACCTTTAGCATAATTCAAAGTCGATTAAAACCCGGCCTAATCTAAATGAAACAAGTAATTTAACTTACCCTCCCACTGGACCCATAGAAGGCACGTTGGAGTACAGACCCCAGCTTGCTGTGAAGAAAGAGGTAGCTTGAATGCATAATCACACAAATAACACCAACTTCACAAGTAGGATTATTTGGTTGATGGTTAATATATAAGTGTTAAGATGAATAAAAAAGATGGATGCCTAATAAATGAATACATATTTAGGCTACATAATGTAGACCACAACACATTGCCTCTGAGAATATCCTTAGTTATGATATACACTAACATAATATGTAAAAGATGGACTCCAAGTGTAAGTTCTATGTAAAAAAAAGATTTTTTTAAGGCTAGAAAACTGCTCTGGTGTGATAATCACTTGAATCACTTGAATAGGGGAACTGTGCTCAGGACGCAGGGCTCTGTTTGGGCCAAGGCACTGCCAACCTACCTAGTTTGTTGGGCTAATCCTGTGACTTTAGTGAAGATGTTCATGTCAGCTCTGTGAAGCCAGAAAAAAGCCCCTTAAATACAGCAAGTTCAGGTCACGCAACAGGGGACTAGAAAGCTCACAGGGGTTCTGTAATGCTCACCGGGGGGCCTTGGAGCTATTGATATGCTAAACACATGGCTAAATGCTCATGTTGTCTTCTCTCTGAAATTCTGCCCAGTGAGTTCAAATACATACAAATGAACCTCTCGCACATGCAAAGTCGCAGTGAAAAACACAGAGGCACACATGGCACAAAAGAAAACTAAATATGTCTGTTGACCAAATATCCAAACAGGTACACTTGCACATGCCTACATGCACACACATGCCTACACACACGCACACACACATACAGATGCACAGTCACACATGAATGCACGCATGCATGTGCACACACAAACACCCACGAAAAAACACATTAAAAAACATGCAAATGAAGCTAAATATATCTGTTGACCAAACATGAAAAAATTGTAGTATATAGTTTATAGTTTTGCCCAA
>OMKX01013685.1:3342-15038 GCA_900302425.1 Brosme brosme
CATCTTTTCAGTCATATATAAGCTGTCTTTTTTTAAACATTCCCTCTTCTCACTTCTCACTTGCTGAGGCACAAAGCCTTGAACTGCCAGCTGAGAATCTATAATCTCCAATTTTATATATATAAATATATATAAGATTCACACTTTGGTGGAACTCTCAGGACACCTTAAACATTATTCTCTGATATATGAAGCCCTTAAACTATGGTAGTAATAATTAGTAATAAGACTCATGTCCACCTCTCAATCTGTGGTTATCGTCACTCTCATTCCCACGCACAAGACAGAAGGTGGTCCCTCACACTGCTAACACATATTCTCCCCCTCTCTTTCCTTTGCTCTATTATTGGCCTTCTCTGTCCTCACCTCTCAGGAGCCTTCAGCATCCAAACATCTTGCAATGTTTGGGCCAGTGCAGTGAGAGTGTCCCCTTCCTCCTGGTCATGGAGTTTTGTCAGCTGGTAAGAGAGAGAAAACAAAGGACATCCCATAATATAATCATCAAATGGAGCTCAATAACACACAATAATGGTCAAGACTTCCTCGTCATCTCTGACATCATGCAGCCGCGCTTGCATCAAATGACGTCTGTGTGTTTCTTGATGTAGACTAGAGGTCTATTAGTCAACTCATCTGTTGTGTTCTTTAGCATTTGAAATGCTCTTGTTTCCATTGTGCAGGATGAGGTTTTTTTCCATCCGCTCAGCTTGGTTAGATGGTGACTGATTAAGAACAGCATGCTGTCTGACTCTCTCAGACTAAGAGAGGACCTAAACCAATGCAGTATAACAACAGGGATAGGTGGTGCAAAGAACATGGACTTCCTTGAAGGGTATCGCTGCAGGATTAGCTGATCAGCAAGCTTCTTTTTTCTTGGTACGACTACTTCTACTAATACTACTTCCTGTCCAGTCTCCTATTCAAGTGCCAAAGGTAATTATAAAAGGTTTATTTCATTCTATCATGGATAAACCACATGGGTCTATAGGACATTAGGTAGAGGCTTTTATTCAAAACACTACGGTATTGTCTCAAGATACCGTGAGTGGATAAGTATTTAGCATGCGTTTCCTCAGTGGGAATTAGACCCCTATCCGTGGCAGTGTTAATGCCATGCTCTACAAGATAAGCTAGACAGGACCCAGTATTTACTCATTTATAAACCACAGTGAGCATAGTTATACCACCACAGCGTCCCCAGTTTTATATGGGCTTCCACCTGCCTCAGCTGCCAACTCGTATATCAGTTCTCCTACTGCCTCAGAGGACATTGGGAGCCAAACTCCCACTCAAAGGTCACTTCTTGTTGGAGACATGGCATGTGCATGGCATCCACTCAAAGATGGTGTGAGTCTGCAGGAAGGCCGGCATGCCAGGTACCTTTTAGCCAGTGTGTGGGTGTAGGTGAATGTCACTCAGCTGCTGTTCTACTCCTATCACTAGGGGGACCTGAAGCGATACTTGCGGGCCCAGAGAAAGTCAGATGGGATGACCCCTGACCTCTTGACCCGGGACCTCTTGACCCTTCAGCGAATGGCCTTTGAGATCACCTCCGGCTTGCTGCACCTTCATGAAAGCAACTACATCCACAGGTAGCTAGCGATATCTGCCCATTCCAAATATAACCCACGTTGGGTAATGTGTTTTGCGGTCATCCTGTATTTTGGCTTATTTCTGTGTCCTTCTCTCTCTAGTGATCTGGCTCTGAGAAACTGCCTGCTGACCTCTGACCTCACAGTTAGAATAGGAGACTATGGCCTGTCACATAACCACTACAAGGTATGTGTGTGTGTTTGGTCCCTTCCAAGAGGGAACTGAAGAATTTGGGTTTGTTTTGGTAGTAGTGTAGCGGTGTACATTTCAGACACAAAGACACATATTCAGCTATTGTGCTTCCATAACAAAAATTGCCCAATGCATATATTGAATAATTGCTAAATATTGATTGTTTTGCAGGATGATTATTACCTGACACCAGACAAGCTGTGGATCCCATTACGCTGGATTGCCCCTGAACTGCTAGAGGAATATAGAGGATCTCTCATTGTTACAGACCAAACCAAGACTAGCAATGTGTGGTAGGTTTTAGAAGGGCCTCAGTTCCCATGAACTACTTTGAATCATACAAACATACACAATTGCTTCTCTAAAACCATCAAGATTTTAAATACAATAGGGAAAATACTATTTAAAAATATATTTTTAAAGGACACGTATACATCTGAAAAGTGTTATTGCTTGAAGTACCCTTCTTAATTATTCAGATATGCAGAGAAATTGGATAAATCTTTTACTGTAAAATTGTGCACAGAGTAGCCTTTTCTGAAAATATATTTAAAGCACTGACGTATCAGTTTGTAGGTATAATCGGCCAAGACATTTTACTGAGTGGGAACAACCTACATACTTCTAAATCAGGATACACTATGTACATGAACTGAGGGGGTGTATGGTAACTCGTCTCTTGTTTCATGTCTCATCTCTCTCTTTCTGGTGCAGGTCCCTGGGAGTGGTGATCTGGGAGCTGTTTGAGTTTGGCTCTCAGCCTCATAGACACCTCAGTGATGAAGAGGTGCTCACTTTTGTCATCAGGGAGAGGCAGATCACCCTGGCCCAGCCCAGGCTCAAACTTTCCCATGCAGACTACTGGTCAGTATTACTTCACACACAACGATTGACACATAGATTGAAAAGAGAAGACTTGATTATATTTGAATGCGATAACGCAGATCAATTATTAATGATCATTTTGAATTATGCCCCCAGCCGTATGATGAATAAATCCCTGTTTTCCGCCTTTTTTTGCTTGCTCCTCCGCCAGGTATGAGATCATGCAGTCCTGCTGGCTGCCTCCATCTCAGCGTCCCTCCGTAGCAGAAGTATTTCTCCTCCTCTCCTCCCTGCTGGCAGCCGAGCGAGGGATTGCCAGGGGCAGTGTTGGCGAGGAAGACGAAGAGGACGAGGAGTACATCGAGGGCAGCAGAGGGAGGAGAGGGGAGAGCGACGAGTCCTTCGAGAGACGCTGGGACTCCCTCCGTCCACCGGCCTTCCAGACCGCCACAAATGAGCGGCAGAGAGACAGAGAGTATAGCAGAGAGAGGGACAGAGACAACTCCTACCCTCTGCTGGACCCTGTGGGGAACTGCATCACCCCATCCTCCTCTGAGCTGGATGACATTCTCACAGTCACCGAAACCAGCAAGGGCTTAAACTTTGAGTACTTCTGGGAGAAGGCCCACGCAAGACGAGGCTACAAACCTCTCCCTCCTCCCCAGTCTATCCCGACATTGAATCATACCCACAGGCAGTCCCTGGACACTCCCACCGTTGTCCCGGTGATCAGCGCCCGCAGCCCCTCCCTGGCGAGTGAATACTACATCAGGTTAGAGGAGCACACTCCCCAGGATAAGTCGCCGACTCTGAAGGAGAAACCGCAAGCGACCTACGGCTCTGAGTCCATGTGCCCTGGAGACATGGAGCTGATGGAGATCCGCAGCGGAATGCTGGGCAAGGAGCGAGTGCCGTATTCCTCTGACGGTAGAACAGTAGGCAGGAGCATCCAAACGGTCCGGTCCAGTGAGGTTCAGCTTCAGGTTCCTAACACGGGAGTGGCAGAATTCCGGGACACGTCATGCCGGGTGACCGACTTCTCAGTGGTTGACCTCGGCGATGACGAGGAAGAGGATAAGAAGCGTGTGGGGGAAGGAAACAAGTACTCGTCCAATAGTACCCAAGCCCCGGTTCTTCCTCCAAAGCCACGCTCTATGTCCATGTCTTCAGCTGGCCACCTGCACTCACGCCCTCTCCCTGCCCCTCCGCTGGGATACCATAGAGGGCTGCCTCATTACACCCTTGGTGGAAGAGTGGAGACGGACCCACATCATATGGGCAGCTGCCCACCGTCCACATTTGACCACCTGGGACTCCATCGTTCGCGCCAGGCTCTACCCCCATCACCATCCCTCTCCCCGTCCCTGCCACCTTCAAGCCATCCCATTTACCCCGCACCTCCGATGTGTCCTCCCCCTCTGCCTCCCCACAGCAAGCCCATGAGAGGGTACCCCAGTTACAACATGGCAGACACTTACTCACGATACAGCCGCACACACATCCACACTCAAAGAGACCCGCTATCCTGTGAAGATGCCGGCAGGGAGGAAGGTATGAGGCGTGCATCGTCGTTACGCAACTCCAAGGAGCATTCCCATTCCCGTAAAAAAGACTTTGATTCCCCTGTACGGAGAGTGAACCCCTTGCGCCCGGTCTACCGCAACTTACCTCGCACCCAAATCCCGAATCCGCAGGACGAGGGGCGTTCATCGTCCTCAAGTCCTACCTACTCGGACGAGGACGACTCCCCCTTCATGTCCCCTGTGAAAACAAGCGGCGGCACCACTATCGGCCACTCTAGCCTGTCTGAGGACGCAGACCCAGCCACAGCAGAGCTCTTCTCCCGGGGGATGAGGCGGACCCAGTCCCGCCTGGCTACTCTCCTTCCTACCATTTGGAAGGAGGATGCCGAACTGCAGGCGGAGAGTGTGGCTGCCGCCCGGAAGTCACCCCTGCATCTGTTTCTGACAGAGATAACAAGCTCGACAGAGTCCGGCGAGTCAAAGGAAGAAACAGGCAAGGCCTCTTGGGAAGAAGAGAAGCAGGAGAAAAAGGGGGAGGAGAGGTGGGGGAACTATATTTTTCCAAACCGAGGGATGCGCCGATCGCAGTCACTCGTCACGGAGCTGGGCTCGTCCGAACGCTCATGGGGGACCAATAGGAACAGTGACAGGACGGGCCCAGAGGGGAAATGTACAGTCACAAAGGAGTCTTTTCAAAGGGAACTTTTTCTGACAGAAATTGACACACAGAATATAGACCCAGATACAGAGGAAGAGTTAGAACAAGACCCTGTGAAATACCTCCATCCAGTGTCCAGGTGGCGGCCCTACGTCTGCGCCCCCGGTCTTCCCTCCTACAGTGAGGCTGAAGAGGCCTACTCCAAGGGTATACGGAGGTCCCGCTCGCTCCTGGCTGAGATGACCACTGGGGGGCAGCGGTCAGAGCTCCAGGACCCTGAGACTGAGCCCCGGAGGATGGAGATGACCAGGGAAGAGTTCCTGAAGGAGATCCATTCCGCCGAAACCTTCTTGACGGAAATCATTTCTCGACAAAAAGTAACAACAGAAAAGAAGGACGAGGAGTCGGCCTATTCTCCAACCCCAATGTCCCCTGAATATGAGTCCATATGCATCGACCCCGACTCCTCCCAGACCATCCGCTTTCAGTCGGAGAGCTCAGTACGAGCGTCAAACAAGGGAAAGGATGAAACACAAAAGGAGGCCATCTACGCTCAGGTGACCAAACGGGCTAAGAAGAGCGAGATTAAGATTACAAAAAGACCTGAGATCCCAATCCTTCACATAGGCCCAAATATGCAGCCTGGAGCAGAGAAGGACCCAGAAACACAGGACTCAGAGACAGGTGGGGCCACTGTTGATACTTTGTCACATACAGAACATCTATGCCAACAAGGTGGGCTCTTGTTTTCAGAGAAAATGCCAAAAAACGGCTTATTGTTCAGCCAGCCATGTGATAAAGAGGAAAATGAGTGTCCAGAACGGCCGGCTTTACCTGCCAGAGGTGAACAGAGACATGGGGAGATGTCAGCACCATCTCACGATGAGCCCACTGGACTGCAGTGTGAAGACAAAACACACTTTTTACATGAGACTGACAACCAAGGTGAAAGCACTGGTTGCATAAATACTGGTGATATTCTGAAGGATGATCCACCCACCAGCAGTGCTGTCATGAAAGGCAACAGTTTGCAAAATAATGATTCTGATGTGGCAATATGCCAAACAGAAGAAGAACCTGCCACTCAGTCCAATCTAGCTTCGATTGTTGCCGCTGGAAACAATCTTGAAAGCTATCTGAAGACCCAACAGAATGAGGAGAGTAGTACAGCGGAACAATGTCATGATGCTCCAACCACGCCAGACTGGGATCAATCCTCGGATATCTCTCTTATGACCCCTTCTGACTCGGTCCTGTCCCCTATGACCTCCAGCTCGGCCGACTGCCTCACCCCCAGCGACTCTTGGCTTGGGGGAGGCGGAAGCGGAGGGTGGAGAGCTCTGGGAAGCGAAACGCCTCATCGAGATTCAGCCTATTTCTCTGACAGCGAGTGGGAGGGCGAGGGCCTGAGTCGGAGGGTCGCCGAAGGACTCGGGCCCTCAAGGCCTGGCAGCGGGCGAGCGGGAGATCGGGGGACGCTGACAGGAATAGAGGAGAAGACTGAGGAAGAGGGAGAGACAGGAGGAAAGAGTCCCCTCAAACAGAGTGTTGCGGTTTCAGCTAGAAAATCTCAAGCTGAGGACTGCGACACGATTCGGATGTCGGAGAACGAGAGGGTTCCCTACCAAAATGCTCCTGAAAATGATGTGTCCTGTATTGATCATGAGAAGAATATTCATAATAGCAGGCTAGAGTTTGCCCAGAGCGATGAATCTGGCATATTCCAGAATAAATGCAAAGAGACAAATATGAAGGGCTTCAGCAATTTAACAATGCAGTCAAATTATTCCCAGTCCAAGGGTAGCGTTGAATTCATTGCTAAGATGTTCTCCAACTTGGAGGATGAGCCTGGGCTCTCATATGGTGACACAGCTCAGGTAGATAAGCATTACACAGATGGCATTGTCTCTCACATGCAGATAACAGATTGCAACCATCCGGATTACACAAAGGAGGACTTACATCCCAAGAACATCACAGAGACAAATACTTTTGACGAGAGTAGTTCTGGCAGTCAATCAAAGGATAGTATGTCAACATCTGACAACCAAGAAGGTGCAAGAATTACTCATGCAGATATTGATTCTTCTGCACATAATTCCCCCTGTTCTGGAAACAGCAGTGCGGAATCCATGACGGCATCTCATTTTGACAAGCATGAATCTCGACTGTCAAGGTTCTATGGCATTCAAACCAGCAACACCCCACTTGAAGATGACTCCTCCATACCATTGGATGCCAGCGATGAGAAGTGTGAAGAGGATCCAACAAGCCCTCAAGCGGGTACTTTTTGGCCCGAGGGGGGTGAGGAAGAAGCTGAGGACCACGAAGAAAGCCCTGGCCTCGAGCTCCAGAACACAGATGCCAATGAGCTAGGCCTGAGGAACCTGTGCTATTCAGCCAACGGGGAGGGCTCTATGGATGGAGCCAAGACAGAGACAGAGAACCAGCTGGCTGCCGGGGAGCTGAGTAACGCCAAGAGGGAGAAGTCCCCCCAGAGAGCCGAAGTAAGGCAAGATCAGAAAGCAGTTGTTCCTGTTAAAGATACGACTAAAGAGTCCCCCGAGGGGCTGGAGCAGAAAAGGAAAGAGCTGTGGAGCACCCTGGACGAGGAGGAGGGCCGAACGTGTAGAGCGGTCATCACAGGAGAGCTCGACTGTCACCGCTTCACCCAAAGCGACCTACACCTGTGGCCTGCGGAAAATGACCAGTGGGCATCTCCGGAAAATAGGAGACAGGATGTGGAGCTGAGGTCAGAGTTCTTCTCTGGGTTTGGTGGGAAGGGCTGGGAGGTTGGAGAGAGGCTGGTGGTTGGAAGAGAGTTCTGGGAGACCGAGGAGAATGATGAGCTTGCTGGAAGTGAACCTCACCCAGCTGCCCTGGAGGGCATTGAGGAAACCTGTAATGTCGAGAGACAGGGACTGATCGACAACCTTGAACTTCATGATTCAATAGTCAGCGACTGTCATCAGGAAGATCAGGCTTTGGACATACAGCAAGATGAAAATATTGAAAGTCTAGAAGAAATTGATGATTCCAGCATAGATGTAATCACAGTGATCGAAGTGGAGAATCTGGAAATCCCAGAGCAGGAGATATTGGAAGATGCTCAAAACCAAACCACACCAGCAGTAGATACGGTGAAGAACAGTGAAGAGCAGCTAGCATTTTCAGAAGAAGAGAATCAGAATTTTAACAGGTGGCCTTCAAATCAACAGTCAAAGGAAGTTATTGAAATAGATGCATGCTCTTATTCAGAGAACCATTCCACTAACACATTTGAGAATGTTAGTTCAAATATTAGTTCTGTTTGTGTTTCTGAAGCTCCACCTGTTGTCATTTCAAGTCTGGATAATGTTGAACCAGAAATCGACACTAAAAGTGACATCAGTCCACAGCTTGAAGACTATGACATTGAAAAGACAATTATAATGACTTTAGATGGTGGGAAAGATTCAAATGGTGTATCATTTGAACAAGAGCCTTTACCCACGACCAGTGATGTTGCTTTACCTGTGCAGGGGGTCATAGAGCCTTCCTATTCCCAGGTAGACAATTTCAGTTCTTTGGATTTTCCTAGTCCTCCACCCAGCATAGATCTGGATGTGCAAGATGACAAATTGGAGAGTTTAGATGACTCATTTCCTAGTCCGCCACCGTCTGTCATCGAGGGAGAAGAGCTTATTAGTCACATGAATCTGGAGGACTTTATTGCCAGCACAGAGACAAAAAAATGCAATGCCCTTTCTTGCATCGCAGATGACTCTCCGATAGAGTCTCTAGCTGATACACCTGCTCCAACTCAAAGCAAAGGCATCTCAGCTAACCTAAATCTCTCACCTGTACTTATTACAATACAAAGTGAAAGTGGAGTCACAACTGATTTAGGGAGCCATGATGAACATAATCAATTGCAGAACACATCAACTTCCTCCATGTCTCCAACACAACAACAGCAAAAACAACAACAACAACAACATTCCCTCAACTCTCTCCCAGAACTGCTTATCTCTGAATGGAGGGATTTGGACGAAGAGCCTCTGGAGGACTTTGAGAAGCTGGAGCAACTGTGCCGCATATCTGGGGATGAGGAAGACTACCTGGGGAACCTGGAGCTCCTGGAGTCTTTGAAGAAAACACCTGAGCTGGAGGACGTCTGTGCTGAGGGCCACCACAATGAGGAGCCCAGGTCCGACAGGGCAGCAGAAGAGCCTGGCTCAGAGAGCGCGGCGGAGCCCGCAGCCTGTGTGGACCAGGAGGGTCCAGCCCAGCCCACATCTCAGGAGGAGAGGTCTGACACACACAGCCCAGAACCAGGCCTTTCCTCAGGTCATCCACCTGATGTCAAGGACCAGGGTTCTCTCTCCAAGATGCCCACCAAGAACGGTCTCATGATGCAGGTGAGGAGTGGACACCACAGATGTTTCAAAGTGTTGTTCATATAATCCTTATTCCTCTTCGTCATCATCTATTATTCTGACAGTGGATTGCAGTAAACCATTGGTTTATTTAAACATATTCTCTTCCTACAGGTTTGCGAGGAGAGATTACAGTTCTCCTTGAGTGAAAATGTCCAAACCAATGTGCTGTGGGGGTCTACTATGAAAGAGACTGTAACACTGCGCCCATGGGGGGCCCAAGACAAAGATGGCGGTGCGGATTCAGTCCAAATGGAAGACAAAAATGCAGAGCGCAGGTAAAATATATAAATGGTTTAGAAATAAAAATAAAGGAAAACCTCACCCATATTCATATTTTAACCTATTTTGATTCCTCACTGTTTCCTGAAGCCAAGAAGAGCAGGCGGTGGCCCCAGGCCTGGGTCCCAGCAGTGACTCTGCGTTGACGGGTGAATCGCTGCCTGTGATCGAACAGCACAAGGCTACATCCTTGCCGCCTCTAGGAAACCAGGCAATGAAAGGTACCTTCATTTAATATTCACTTTTGGGTTTTCATTTGTATGATTATTACTGTATGTAAAGCTGAAGGTTAATGTAGTCGAAGATTTACAGATTTTTCGATATTCCAGCTGTAGATGCCAACTGTTTTTTTTTTTTCTCTTACAGCCAAGCTCGCTCGACTCTCTCTTGCTCTCCCACCCCTGACTCTTACCCTTCCCGCCGGGAAAGGTGGGTTTGGGGAGGGGGGCCTCAGTGGTCGGCTGGGGCGAAGGAGGGGTCTCTCCCCAGGGAGTGACCCAGAAGAGGAGGAGGAGGAGCAGGAGGATGAAAGCTCCAGAAGGGTGATCGTCATCACGGAGACAGACATGGACAAACGTGTGGGCCTTAGGAGTCTGCTGAAGTCCCCCAAGGAACCGATGGACAAAGAAAAATACAGAGGGAGAAACGTGTCCTTTTTTGATGATGTCACGGTCTATCTATTCGATCAGGTAATTTTAATTTCATTCAATGCTCATTGAATTGAACTCAGGGCATAAGATAAACATGAACTGACTCTTTGTTGTTATTGGGCAACAGGAAACTCCAACGAACGAGTTGAGCAGCTCCACACCAAGTCCAACTCCAGCTTCTGGTAAAAGCACCAAGTTTGGTATGTATTATAGAAAAAACATGAGCGACATAATGAGGAGATGATGGTTTTCGATTAAAAAAGTAATGTGAGTAATATAACATGGGAAGCCTTTTATGTATTGAGTCATTATTCAGAGCCTGAATGGCTGCTAAAGAGCTGACAGCTCCGAAATAACCTTGCACTGAAGTCAACCTGCACGCTCTCAGAATATACAGTCACATTCGATCATCCGTTATCATCCTCTCCTGCTCTCTTAGAGAGAGAGAGAGAGAGAGAGAGAGAGAGAGAGATAGAGGGAATGCTGCTTGTATGTGTGGGTGAGTGTAGAAGAGACTACACTCACCCACACTTACATGCCCAACTCGGAACATAAATCCCATGCACAACCATACAAGCATTTTCTCTTGGTTTTGTCACAGACAGGGTTAAGAGGTGGGTACTAACGCATTATACTTTTTCTGTTACTTGTGTGGCAATCCCAAAGTGGCAATTTCGAAGATATCCAAAGATTTTAAAATAGATTTTGGTTAAGTCACTATCTATCGCTGAATGATGTAAGAAAATGGTGATTGAGACTATGGCCCACTGATGAAAGCCCTCGCATTTGCATTACTAAGAATGTTACGAACTCGGTGTCGTGGTGACATTCCCGCCATGCATTCAAATCACAAGCGGCGCACAGTAAGGGACGCGTTTTCCAGCACCCAGCAGTGGTTGTTCCACCAGAGAGGGTACGGTGGAGCTACCGCAACAGACTCGTTCTTCAACACACGGCATACTGTTTTCTTTTCACATAAGTGCCGCCCAAAACGGCACACCTCGAGATTACAACCTTAAGCAATTTTTTGAATACATTTTTAGAATAGTTATAATGCAACAACATTTTCATTTAATCTTTTTTTTTTCTTTTTTTTAAACTTTTTTTATTCATTGCACTTTCTGTTTGTTTCAGTCTCTCAGAGAGACCTAAGGCTGACTGTTCTTTGGCTCTGACATAGCCCCACATGACCCTGTTTCACCAATCAATATAATATATCTGCTTCCTGTGGTGTTGTTTGCTCTTTTTGCGGTTCTCTTTCCGGTTCTGGTTCCATGACTAATGTTTACACTTCAGCATGTCATCCCATAAACTGCAATTATCTAATAAATACAAGCCCTCCTATGTCAGGATGACAGCCCTCCAAGAGATACATAGAGGGTACCCTAGTGAAAGAGAGGGAAATTCAGGGACTGAGAGAGAGAGAGAGAGAGAGAGAGAGAGAGAGAGAGAGAGAGAGAGAGACGAGAAGGAGCTGATGTGCTTTATAAACACAATTTGAATACAACTATACAACTTAAATTGCATACATTAAAATGCAACCCACTGTGCTGTG
>OMKX01013821.1:2549-17878 GCA_900302425.1 Brosme brosme
GGGGGGGGGGGGGCTAAGTTAGGCTAAGTTTTACTTTTGGTCAAGCCTTGATGTCCAAAGAAGAGCCATTTCATTCTAGATACCAAGACATGTCTTCAGATAACCTGACACTCTATTCAACACAAAATGGCATTCTACTAACTCAATATTTATGAAAGAAAGTTGCCATCAGATCCCTCACCTTATTTAAACGTGTGTTACTTAATTTTCAGAATTATTTCTTTAACAAAAGTTAGCCTCGTGTTTTGAAATACAATACAGGCCCAATGGCAATACTTCCTTCAAACGATGCATTTTCCTTTATTTACTACTGGTATGATTTTCAAGATGAAATTTCATAGTTCTGTTTTTTTACCCAAAGGGTCCACAGTATAGTCAATAACTGTATCAATGTACTCAACACAATGACGCCTATAACTACCGCACTGTTTGTCTTTTTAAAAGGTTTTGTTATAAACCTCTAATCACCAGAAAAACTTTCTCATGCTACAAGGAACCATCAGATATCCACATTCAGATTGTGATACAGATCAACCCATATATTTTAAAATAGTACTAATGATAAAAGCACTCTGGGAGAGTAAGTAGGTTATGGTGTCCATGTAAATGCTTCATATTCCCTACATAATAATCAGGAACACAAATTTGAATATTAAAAAGAATAACCTGTCAAGCCAAAGTGTTCTTACATTCAATACTATCCAAAGTCCAACACATTTACAGAATCCACTAGAACCAGTGCTCTAAAGGGAAATGCCCATTCATTTATACCAAAGACAAATAAAATATTTGCCAATGCTCACATCCAGCTTGAGATGTTTATTAATAATACTCTTAAGTATGTCGTATTGAGGAAAACAATCGAATCATCCAATCCTTCCTTTGATGTTGTGCACATCATCCATTGACGTTATAATTAGTAATACAAATGACATGATTATTGCGTACATTTGCTCTGATGCGTGCCATATTTATGATTGTCAATCAGCATACACCCATAGACCAATAATATCTATTCTGGTAGCATTCTTTTTTCTTTAATGAAGAACATTGAATGACATTCTGTTTCCAATTTGTAGTCGTAATTATTCCCGTTAGTGGGGCTACTCATAACCGGATTCCGGAATGACTTTTTTGGGCAGAGACCCACGTGACATATTTGGTTGTCTATTTCTCGGCAGTGTTCCCTTTCAACTTGAGGGTAAACTTGAGGAGGTCAATTAAAAGGTGATGTAGGCTAGTATGTTACTGTATGCATAATCTCACAAGACTTATAATTTCACTGTAAATCGATGACAAAATAATTTGACAAATTATTCGAGGGAGGTTTAAGTACATTTAACCAAGAGTAGCCTACCAAGTGTGCTTTAAAACTTCGCATCAATTTTAAGTACATTACAAACTTCGGTCCTCGTCAACGGATACGTAGCTTTACGAATAAATCACATGCATGATTAGATAACTAAACGATAGAACCATAACGAAAACAACGGTAGAATATAAGCAAGTGTGTTACCTTTAGAATACAAAGATCTGGGCGAATTCAGGTCGAGGTCTCCGCTGAAAAGTGTTATAAAGTCAGAGGGCATCGCAACGCCTCTGAGGAGAGGAATCGGATACGCTCTAATACAAAGCGTGACGTTTTCCCTAAGAACTGTTCCCTCGTTGAAATGTAAAAAAAGTTTGTTACAAACTTAACATGGTCAATATATGTATGAAATCATCTAGGTTGAAGTTCGCCGGCCCGGCTGTCATCCTTGGCCGCTGGTCGAGTTCATTGTGAATATTTCTGATCTGTGGGCCAAGGGACTCATGTTGTGAGTAACGCCCACATGATGACGTGGGACTCAAATCCAAATTGTGCGCGTACTTTAATAACGCGCTTTAATAAGATGTTCAATGACACTTAGCTGAATAAAGATGAATGTAGTTGATACATAAAATACACAAAATAGTTAATGTTAAATTGCTACATTAGTCGGAGATAAACCATCTAAAGTTTTAAAGGCTTTCATAATTGTGACAGGGTATGGTTGCCTAACTTCTAAAGTAACAAAAAAGCCGAAATATGAGGAAACGAATGTTGTGCAGATAGACACCCAATATGTGGGATTTCGATTGCGACTTGCGGGTAGAAGAATTAGGGATAGCCTTTTAGAGGAATCTAACTTTACTGCCAATACAGGTTCATAAAATATAACAAAAAACAGGGTATTGTGCCCCCAGCAGTAGGAGTCCTAGTACTGAACAATAATTAGCATTATCATGTAGCCTACAATTAAACAAAGAGATTGAAAATGAGAAAACAAATAAATAAATCATTTCAAAAAGTTGTATTAGAGCAACACCAATTTATTTGTAAGAAAATATACATTAGTAGGCCTATAGTATGCTAATAATGCTATAATGATATATAACAACACTAATTTCTCAGAATATCAATTACAATAGCAACAATAATAGCCTTATAGAAGTGGACAAATACAAATTGTAATAGACATAACTACTAATAACTACATATTATTATATTATATTACTACAAAGCAGTCTCTAAAGGTTAGAATACATGTATTTACCTAAATGTATTGTTTAATTCAAACAGGCATTAGAGGAAATCATTGAGACTCCATTATTTGAAGAAGAGGAGACAACTGTGTTCTGACTCGGACCGCTTTGAGTCTTAAACTTAATTCCAAACAAACTGCAGAGCTTCATCAGCATCAGGTCCACAATCTCCTCCTCTTCAGATGGCTAGAGAGCAATAGTGAGAGAAAAAGTAAAGCATTTCTACAGAGAAAAATGTATTCTTCCTTCAGATCCTCCGTTTATTACAGGGATATACCCATATCTATGAGGCTGATAATGACAATAAAACCCATTCATTCGAGTGATACTATTCGAAACGGGCAGATCCTTAAGAGAAAATGACAAACCTTATGATGGATCTGCTCTTGCGTGAACGCCACCAAGATGACAGATATGAAGAGGTTCAGAACCACGAAAGTCATGAAGACAATGCAGGAGCCAATCAGGAATCCACCAAGCAACGGGTTATAATTCAGAACCTGAGGAAGGGCATAAGATAAGCTAAGAACATCACAATACAAATATACTGTTTTTGAATGTGTTAAAGGGGAATTCATCTCCCACTGACCTCTTCATAGTTGAATATTCCTAGTTGAAGGCTGACCATGGTCAAGGCCGAATCAAGCAGAGTGCGGTATGAGTACATCTTCCATCCATACAGAAGATTAGACTAAGGATCGAAAGACCAAAATGTACGATAAGACAGTACTTTATTAATCCCAGACAGGAAACTCCGTTTTCCCCGCATAAGGTAAAGGACAGTAATGTTAATTAAAAAGAGATATGAAAAATATATTTCTTTTTCAAATAACAATAAAACTTGCAGAACTTCCACCATCCAGAAAATGTGTCCTATACATAAACACATAAAAATTCAGAATAGTTTTGTTTTTGATAAAAAAATATTAACTACGGGGATACTTTGTGAAACATTCACATTTGCTCTTACCGCGATGGAGTAGGCCAGGAACATAATGGTAATGACCACAAGGAAGCCGGAGATATCAGTCCAGGCCCGCTGCAGTGTGGCTGTGATCATGTGCAGCTTAGGGTTCAGTCTCATCAGGTGCCACAGTTTGATCGTAGCCAGCAGCACTAGGAAGGCAATCAGGTACCCCAGCACTGCGTCCGCCGTGGCTGTCTCGTGGAAACTGGGAAATCTGCACATACAGTCGAGTCAATTGCATTTGTGTAGCCCTTAATCACAGTGACCGTCTCAAAGGCCTTCACGGGCCACATTATACGACACCCCCCTAACCCTAAGCCTTCTAACAGCAAGGAAAAACTCCCTTGATTGCCAAGGAAGAAACCTTGAGAAGAAACGCAGAAAGAGTGATCCCTCCTTCCAGGCATTGTGAGTGCAATGGATGCCATTATGGGAAGACGAATTGGTAGCATAACAAGCAGAACAGTTTAAGGCGCACATCACTGTGTACATAAACTGAACTGACACCTGTCTAAATAACCACATTAATGAAGTACTGCCGAATAGCGTTCCTGTTCATCATGTTTCTTTCATCAAAGAAACAAAACCGGTTTCTCAGAGTATGTGAATGACTCACTGGTCTTTGTGCGTCTGGTAGTAAGCCATGTCTCGGTTTCCCAGCAGGGTCCTCTTGATGAAGACAGACAGGGCACTCCAGCTGAGCAGAATGATAGCCAGCTCTAACAGATTCCACTTGTTCCTGAAATAAGCCCAACTGTGTTGTTTCATGAGCTTCCCCTGTGAGAAGATAAGCACACAGACTGTGATTGTGAAACGGAATAGCTTGGCTATCAACTGTTAAAACATATGAAACATTTCTTTATGTTCAGGAGGAGATGGACCCACACACCAGAATTAAGGTTGGGTTCTATTTTATACGGTCTATGGTCTGGATACATTTTTTTACCTGAATAACCATGTAATAAAAGATAAAAAGGAAGTAGATGGCTTCAGAAGCCATGACGAAGATGTGAAGACCACCGGGAGACTGGTAGAGACGAATGGTTTGTAGCTCAATCCGGAACTGGAACGCTCCTGGTCGCATGGAAAATCAATATTGATCAAAATTAAACCAGCACTCCAGTACCACCAGTAACCACCAGTAACGTTGAAGGCACTGCTTCTTCATAGTTATTTTTTTGAAATGATGAGTGTTTAAATGTGGTGTTAGTAAGATGTAAGATCTATAAATTCAGTGTAATTTGTTATAAATGCGATAGCCATCAGATATTAGTGAATAAAATGCTCTGTGAGAATATCTGTTTCCAGTTGACTTGCCTCTGCATGAGACAATTCCCTGATTGGTCCGGGGAATTGAACTTGCCTGTCAATCACATGCGCCCAACGGCATTATCATAGCTCCGCCACAGGTGGAGCAGCACTTTTAAATAATAAACCCCCTCCACCCACAGCTCAATCAACCCAGGCTTTATTTTACTCCCTAGATCACTTCTGTTGTGTGCGGAGAACCTTGTCAAAGTGGGAGTTAAGTACAGTATGGATGGATGGCGATTAAGTGATGTAAAGCGCCTAAACATTTTGAAGGACCAAGCAGTTGTAAGTGGTGGATCCTTTTGGTTATTAGATTAACTTTCACGCCAACTTGAACTAAAACAATGCCTATACAGTGCCAATGGCACATAGTGCATGTTGAAGCTATGATGCTATTATGCATCTTAAGTGGTTATATACATGTTACTTACCTATGGCAGTGGTCTCTAGCATGAGTGTGACAAGGCAGAAGAGGTTGACATTGGCGTTGTATACAGTGAACTCTACAAATAGGGCTTGGGTGTACACATCAAGCCAGGTGTTGTCAAATAGATCGCCAAGTGTTCTGAAAAAAAACCATGGCAACACTATTGTATAACTGGGTATCATATGAAAATGCATATATTATATCTCCATTATATATTAAATGTATTGCCGCAACTGTTTCAGTCATACAATAACCTTAAAGCTAGGGCAGGCGATTGGTTTATTGTCATAAGTTTATCTTTACAGCCCTGGTTTCTCGAAATGGCCTGCCCTAGCTTTAAAATCACTGGTTCAGTTTAAGCATTTTTCAAATTCTTCGAAGATAAATTATATTTGGCTCTGTGAACATAGTAAAGGTTACTTTTTAATCAATATCACTTCCCGATGGCATGTATATCAAATGGGTGTAAATGTATTCATGTTTTCTCTACAAATGATGTGACTCTTCCTATCAGTGACCACAGGCTCACCTGCTAGAGTTTTGGATGGATTGCCCAAGATCTACCACAAAACCCCCTCCTCTGTAGAGCCTCACGCTCCCCCAGAGGGGCAGGGCCTTGAGTCGAGCCTGGGACTGGTACTTCCAGGGGCTACTGAGGCTCTCCGAGGCATTATCGCTCCCAGAAGGGCTCCAGGATGGACCATAGGAACCCATATCCTCCACCTCCCATGAGTATGGAGCATGGCATTCCGGCATGGCGAATTGCATGGACTTGGCGATCTGGCAAGTGTTTTTCTGCACCCTCACCTGGCGGAGTCGGGCGTTACCCACAAGCTTAGAGTTTCCATCTGTGATGAATCCTGTGATGGATATTAAACCCAAAACTCAATGAGGAAAGCCTTTACAAAGGCTTAGTAAAAAGAAATGATAACAATTCTGCAACATGTATGTAAAAGAGAGAAAGTCGGATATACAACTTCTTATCTGCATAACATAATTTTCTTTCAAAAGTGAATCTTTCAAGGACCTTTATTAAAAATGGATAACATCAACACTATGATTTACCCGCATGCGATCCGAAAAGATTTTTCAGGAGAGAAGTGTTTGTCCAGACGAACACGTCGCCGATGCTCATCGTGTCCGAGATCCCCTTGCTGAAGCTCTGCTGAATGTGACGTGACAGGAAGTACGCGTTGGGATCCCTCTGACCGTAGGCCACCAGCAGCAGCATCCACATGAATCCAGCATAAGCTGCATGATCACATATAGATTCAGTATCTCTAAAGGCAGTATCTCCCTGAGATATTCATTATACTCATTTTCATCCACCTGTCCATCCATCTGTCCACTCAGCCATCCATCATACCCAAACAAACAAACAAACCCATCCGTGTGTCTGTGCTCGTGTGTTTTCCCTTACCAAGGATCTCCTTAATGAGAGCATAGACTTTCTGCTCCTTGATCATGTTGCTCTTCATCCTCTCTATGTCGGTGGGGGGTGGAGGCTGGTAGAAACTACAGTTGCTGTCCCTCCTGGCTGCCCGAACAGCATCCGGATCATCTGTGTGAGAGAGAGAGAAGTGGTTCATCCTTTCATCATGGCTTCTCCTTACCCAACACAGCAAACCCAGCTGGAGCTTAACGAGAAGAAATGAAATGAATCATAAGAGTAGACTTATATACAACAGGAGAAAACACGCAATCCAATTTTTCGCAAGTGGGATTACTTTTTTCAGAAAGAGTAGAGCCTGCACATTATATATTGCTCCCAAGGTGTTTATTTTCATCAATTAAAACAATATCTGGTTTTAATGGACTTGAAAGCAGACAAACCTGAAGTTCTCCGAGTGTCCTCCACCTGGGGTTCCCCGTAATCCTCCTGGTCCACTTTCTTCAGAACCAGAGCAAAAAAGGCAGCAAATCCAAGAACCTTTTGCAGGAAAATATTCAATTCAATATTAATTTTTCTACGCTATAGCAAAAACCAATATGCCTCTGAGAAGAATATTTCAATATTATTGTTGCATATATATATATATATATTATTAGTATTTGTGTATCACCTTCAGCGGTTGGGTGATGAAGAGACTCTCCACAAAGGACACCACCATGGAGATGAGCCAGCTGATGGATCGGTCCTTCCCGTAGGTCAGCCCGTACATCATGGTGAAGTAGCCCGACACGCCGCTGGTCGCCACCACCAGGGTCCAGCCAACAAACACGAACCACCAGGGCAGCCCCGCTTGACCGCACTTTCCCTTGGCGCCGTCTCCGTGGAGGCTCTCCTCAGGGCTGGAGGAATACGCCAGCTGGCTGGAGGAGGGCAGATGGTACTCCAGGAGGCCCTTCATCCCCTGAACCTGTTGCACTGCCCTGTTGTAGCCGTCCGGGTCCGGGAAACGGGATGGTCCCAGCAGGGACAGCTCTTTCTCAACGTGACGCAGCTGCCTGTACAGATACTGGCTGTTGCTGCTCATCTTCTGGACGCCATCCACGGTTTTCTCAGGGCTCCCACACAGGGTGGTTTCTGTATGGAAAACAATATTTTTTTTGGTGGTGCTGGGTCAATAGCAGTTTACAGTAAGGAGGGATATGCCCTTATCACAGAGGTGTTATAGTAGGGACGAACACAGGTGTATTTCATGATTTTAATTATGGGCACTGGCATGCCTTTCTGACCTGTGGTCACCTCAAAGCACTTTACAATTAGTGCATCACATTCACTCATTCATACACACATACATTCATACACCGACGGCGGTGTCTACCATGCAAGGTAGCAGCCTGCTTGTCGGGAGCAGTAAGGGTAAGGTATCTTGCTTAGGGACACCTCGATATTTAGCTAAGAGGAGCAAGGGATCGAATCAGCAACCTTCCAGTGGCCAGACAACCTGCTCTACCTCCTGAGTCGCTGCCATCCCTCATATTACACTTCTGTGATAAAGGCCCATTCTCTTCCGGTGATAAATATGGGCCTGTGAAGGTTTTGTGAGAGCTTATTTATGATGATGAGCTGTGCTGGTAATTCCAACCCAATATATACACACATTACAATCTGATGAATGAACAGAGAATGATTTGAATGCTGCACAACTGCAACAAAGGTTCACCGATGCCTTGAACTATACCTTGTAGATTTACAGCCCCTAACGTGAGGATCATTGAGCCTTCCTTCTTAGAAACATCAGAATAGAATTCTCCGCCTGCTCGATTTTGCTTCCTAATGATGTCCTCCACCAAAGACAGCAGTGTGTTGATATCTGCTGGCTGACCGCTCCTCAGCTCCAGCGCAGGCAGGGGGCTTTTCATTGCTTTGGAGAGTGACTGAGCGATTCTCTTAATGTCCTGAAATGAAGACAAAAAAGAAGGTTAGGGTTAGGGTTAGGGTAACACATACTGCAAAGAACTACGATTTTCTAACACAGTGCTCTGCATGACTGATAATCAGGCTAATGCTTGACTTTACCTTCATCACAGTGTCGGGTGAGATGTCCTTGAGCTGCTTCTGCGGCGAGGTTTGTGAGGGCCCCACTCGGCCCCCAGACTTCCCCTGCTTGGAGGCGTCTGGCTGGGCATGCCTCTGTCGCGGACGAGTGTTTCTGAAGATGCTCACGATGAGGAGGTTGATTGGGAACATGATGATTGAACTCTGGAACCCAATCATAACTTGTTGCCATGTGAATTCAATATGACCTGTGAAAAAAAACACCCAAATGTTAAACTTCCAGAATGTGGAGCGGTGAGTGAGACATTATTGTTGTCTAAGCCTATTGACATCGGTAATCCTACCATTGTGTATGTATTTTCTATATTCTCAGAGCTGTGTGTTCCTGTTTACATGTGCTCGTGAATAGATTAGTTACCGAGGTCCATCGTTTGCTCCGATGGATCGGTAGGAATGCCCCAAAACATGATGCTAGTGAGCATGGTGCACAACAGTAGTGAGAAACAGCAGGAGACTCGCTGGACGCGTGTGAAAGTGCTGCAAGGTGGTCGGCTAATCACAGAGAACCAAATGTGACCATCACGGAAATCCTTGGCAGTCTTCATGAAGAATAGATTGCTAGAACGAGCAATGAATAAGAGTAAGAAATATGTAAAACATAGACCAATTTGTATTGGATGTAAAAGTCACTTAGAATTGCGTCTAAATGGATCTGATGTGTTTTAGTGTGATCTTAAAAACACGGCTACTTTTACCTGAATTTCTTCAAGTCCGTTTCTGTTGCCACTGGGAAAACTTTGTCGAGAGTGCACTCTCCCATATCTATGGATAGCCATGAGTTACACAAGAAATGCCACTTTTGTCCCGTCTCCAGATCTTGCACCATCACTTTGTTGATATACCTTCAAATAAACACACACATCCATTCCATATTCCTTCTTAAGAATCTCATTCAACAATCAAGAATCGTATGTGCAATTTTCACTGCCATTTTCACTTTCACAGAGATCACTTGTTAAAATGATGTGTATCATTGTTGTTACACAGAGCAAAACAAATACATCTCATTTCAGTTTTTGTGTATTAACTGAAGTAGGCTTATGGATTTAACAAAATAACAAAAAAGTTTCTAATTAATATGAACATATCTCAAATGATCCAAAATAAATAGCCAGCCGTGACATGCGTGCACTATATATTGCTTCAAATCATTTTTTGAACAAAGCTTATTGCTACTATGGAAACAATAAAACGGCTTCCAGTTTCAACATTGGTTAGTTGTGTTGGGGGTACCATACCAAGCAGGGTGTTCCCCCGAGTTATCATGCCAGACCCTGATGCTCTGAAGCTCTCCGATGGAAAAGGGGGTGGTCAACAGGAACATGTCCATGCCCCCCCTCTCAAACACGGGCTTCTCTGAGTCTGCGAGGTGGTGGGGTTCACTCTCTCCCTCCGCACCCTGCAGGGTAACTGCCACCTATAACACACAGATGTTGACATTCTGAATATATATATCCCATCTCCTAACCCTAACCCTAACCCTAACCCATCTTTTATGTTAGGAAGGGCTGAGGTGGTCCCACTCACCTGAGAGGAGGTGGATGCGCCTCGACGGTGCCCGGTGTTTACAGTCAACATATAGCGATACTCAGCAAATGGGTCATTGTCCTCAAGTACTGTTATCTTCACCTAAATGTTGATACGAGCACAACAAGTGTCCCAGAAAGTAAACACCTTTCAAATCACTCATAGTTATTTCACAGCAGTTAATCCTACCGTAAGAGCGTAAAAAAAGTCTATTCAATTCACAATTAATCGATACACAGTAAAAACGTTTTGTGTGGCTCACCTTAGCTAAATCCTGGATGTCTTTCCTGCGGGCCCAAATAACTACGAGGAGATACACAACAAAGATGGCCCCCACGAAACACACCACTACAGGATTGTCGGTGAAAGTGGCAAAAAGTTCAGCGGTCCGCGACACGTCCACCAGGTTAGGCATGACAAAGAAAGAGCTTCCAAACAGGGTCAAATGGTTACAAAGGCACTGGGTGACCAACGGCGTGGTGAGCGGACCGACCTGCAAAATAGATGCACTTGAATAGGTCCACTTTATAGACGTAAGGTAACAATAAGATGCTACGGTATAGTTGGTACTCACCCTGCAGCCATTTTCACTCCAGGATGATGTACTGTCATTCCAAAACTTGCACTGGGCAGCAATGGAAGAGACAGATACTGTGGCGTTGATGGATTTCACCCCAGCCTCCACAATGGGTTTCACCACGAGGTAGTGCAATCCCACGTGTCCTTTTCTTTCCTCTGGCCCCAGCACCCAGATGTATGTTTCTTCTATGTTAGAAATGTGGTTATATATAAACATGCACATGTTATATGCAAGCACACACTCAGGCACACACACACACACACATACACATACACATACAAGCACATACACTACAGAACAATAGCTTAAAGTGTGACTTCCTCGATCTATGGTTCTGGGGGCAGTTTCATTTGCACTCGTGTACCTTCTGCAGCACCCTCTCGGGGCATCTGGATCTGAGCTACATGGTCTTCATCACTTGGATAGTCGCCGAATCCCAAAAGCAGTTTGAAACTGATGTTTTCAGAAGGCTCAATTCTCAGTACCAGGGTCACTTCTGGTGAGGGCACATCAATCATTACGGTGCTGAAGTTGCCCAGGTCCAGAATGGTGCTTTTCTGCTGTTCCCCCTCCAGTCTGGGCAGGAGAATCTGTCAAAACACCAAGGAAGCACACACTTATTATGTCCAGGAAAGACCACATGCACATTGGCTCTCTATTGTACAGCTTTTTGTTCTCCCTGTTAATAGGAATATGTAAATAGATTAATGCTGTAAATACATACTTATTTTATTTGTATTTCATCAAAGCAACGCCAACCAGGCAACAGCGCATTTGATTTCTAAATATTTGTTAATTTTCTTCTACTGCTCTCCCAACATCAGTAGCCAGCCGGATTTGTATATAATAGATATATCTTGCATTATCTTATTGTTATTTTATTACTTTATTTTGCCAGGATTTTCTGCTATGTTTTCTATCACTACTGCTGTAACACCGGAATTTTCCTCATGGGATTAATAAAGGGTTATCTTATCATATATTGTGCAGTGGTAAAAAATATATGATTTTATTGAAATGGCTGTTAATATCCAATGAGTGAGTTGGCCTTACCTCTATCTCAGTAGGCAGGTTTTCCACAGGGATAGTTGTGCCATCTAATTTAGTGAGAGAGACCGATCCTACGGTGCCAGTGATGTTGTCTTCGTCGCCAGGATAAGGATTCCTCTCAAAACTCATCATCTATATGCCACCCAAAGAAAAGCAGCAGTACAAAAGCATATAATCAATCTCCTCTAGCAAAAGACTTACTGATGTCAAGAGAAATGTTCTTGTTAGAACTTATCAAGAGAATGATCGAATGAATGAACATCAGTCATGATGGCTAGAATGATCAGGACACAATTGTCATTGTGAAAACAACGTGAGGAACACAAGAACCCAGACACTCACTCTAACGTCCACCGGCTCCTCTGGAGAGAGCAAACCGACAGGTAATGACGGGAAGATAAATTGCGAGGAGCTCTTCTCATTGGAAGCAATACTCTGCATCTGTATGCTTTTTGGAGACACTCTGGAGACAGCAGGCAGGGGCCATTAGAATCCAGATGTTAAAGCTGCAATCAGCAATGGTTGCTTGCCCCACCTTGTGTTGATTGAGGTACTTCTACATACTGGCCATTGCTATAGAGCTGAAGGCATGAGAGCCATGACCATCAATCAAAACACAATTTTATCAAAACAAAGCGGGGCGAGCAGAAATTGCTATCGCAGCTTTAATATATACAAATATTTATTCTCCATTTCAATTCATACTGGGGTTGGTCCCCATCATGTCTTACCTGTTGACATACAAGCTGATCTGACCAGTGCTTATGATGGCAGGACCTCCGTTTATTTTTTTGCCATTTAACAATGCACTCTGGACATCGTTCATTCCTGTGAGAAGAATATCTGAAACATTTTTCTGAGGGGGACAAAAATACATCTATAAATATTTTGTTGTATTGCTTGGTGTATTCTGAGAAGTCGTGACAAAATGAATAAGAATGTTATACGAGTCACACAGGCAAAACCACGTTTTCAAAAATACTTTTAGGCATTAACATTTATCCATTTAGCCATTTAGTGGATATTTCTTATCCAAAGCGACTTACAGGAGAGGCTGAGAACCATTGAAGGATATAATCACTATTGGAACTAAAATTGTTAATTGTTGATGCACAGCGAGTTGAACACATTCGCTCATATTAAACTCTACTGGGCCTGCTGTAGCATGTCACGTGGTGTCAAGTCCGAAATCAAGATTAGATAGTGGTAAACTATTATACAGCACAAAACATTTAAAGGGCCTTGAATCCATTAAGGGTCACCAATATAGACATATTTAAATCCTGAGTTTTAGCCTTCAATATTATTTTAAGCGTCTCAAAGAAAGACAGTAAGTGCACTTACATTTGATGAAACATTCAAGATATTGCTGACTGCTTCAACTATTGGTGTGGCCGCTTCCAACACCTCTCCTTCATCACCGTCCTGTGGATGAACGTTCATGGAGAGGAGAGACGAACTGAGGTCTGCCAAAAGAGAACTGGCCTCCACCTGTTAAACAAGACAGCCGCCATTAGGCCTATGTTCATTTCTACTTTTGAAAACACCAGATAAAGGTCAACAAAAACAACCAATGTTGTTTATGTTTTTTCTGCTTTTCTTTTAACTGCCTGGTAAACAAAAGCCATTCATATTGAGAAACTATAAGTAAACGGTTGGAGCATTGTTACATAATTATCTAGGTATAGTAGTTGACCGGACAACAACTGTCCCGTCAACAAACAACAACTAACAAACAACAAACCTTCTATTCCACACCAGTATGTACCTGGGCTGAAGGACTGAGCTCATCAGATATTTTGGTGAGGCCTGCCACTGCTTTGGCTGTCACATACACTTCCTGGGAGCTGTTGCTGGGAGAATCCAACAGGACGGATGTCATTTTTCTCAGCATCTGCTCTCTTAACTGCAGGGGAGGGAACAGGCTTTATTTGAATGTCTACTGTAAATATACATATACATAAATATACACTACACCATTAAAGTTGCTGTCCACTAAGATTTGACAGTTGCAAAGAGAGAGAGAGAGAGCGCAAAAAAGAGCAGAAGAGAACAAGATTGAGTAAGCAAGCAATGCATGCACACACCTGCGATTGACAGGCCAGATGGATTCCCAGGACCAATCAGGGAAGAAAGGCACTGATTGGTCAGGGATTGCAGGGAGAGGTCAACCAAAATAGCCTAACTCTCAACATACAGTAACCCTACCTTGAGTCTTGCACCCTTCTGATCGTCACTGGCGTCCGTGTTGAGCATGTCAGAGACAGAGGAGAACATCTGGCCCAGGGCCGCCCCAGACAGCAGACCCTGCACCTCCAGCTGAGCTACATTATCCGCAACTGCAGCCTGCAGAGCGTCCACCGAAGAACTGGAATCACTCTGCCGTACCTTGCAGAATACAAAGAACCAGACACACGTCAGCGCGTGCATTTAACATCCAAACGAAGAGGGTCCACTCATTCTTCCAAGATGCATGTATTGAGACAGATGACAAACCTGAGTGGTGATGGTCACGTCGGTGTCCTTATCTCCGTTTTTTACAGTCACCACAATTGACAAACTGTAGTTATTGTTCTTATCTCCAAGGGGTAGGAAGACAGACTTCAGTTCATCTGAGTTACTGCATCGGAGTTGTTGCCCTAAAACCAAGACAGCCTTTAACACTTCTCACTAGTTCAATGCATATTCACTAATATTAAATTATACGATCAGGGTATTCACTCGGATGGACATTCTTTTAGTATTTGGCAGGTGCTCTTGTCCACATCTTCAATATGTGCAAATACAGAATCAGTATCCATCCTTGAATCGTCAAGATAAATCAAGAACAAAAGCAACAAAAACACACCTCACCTTGCTTTGTTTTGAGGCAATAAAGACAATTGTTTGCAGTGCAAAGGAAACTGGCTTTGCAGGAGATGTCGAACGTATCGAGCACGGTCCCTGACAGTGGGGATATGACACAGGAAGGGCTGGGGTCGGAGGCTGTTCCGCTGGTCATTTGTGAGGTGGTGGTTGTAGAGGACTTAGTGGGCGCAACACTCAGTATTGGGAAAGTATACATGGCAAAGCCTGGGTCCGTCTTACCTTAAAACCAGAACACATTTTCAGGTGAACTTGCTTCAAAGTCAGGTAGAGTCCTACATTCGATAATTTTCTCTCTAAGCGATTATTGGTTTGTTCTATTAAGACATCTATTGTTTCAAATCCTATTGTCACTTTTTAAAATGTAAAAGTTTGCAGAAAAAAAACATTAAAGCTACTTTTCTCGATCATTGAGTATTGCTGCTGTAAGATGGAACTTGACAACAAAAAAATAAAAAATAAAAAATAAATAAAAAATAAATATATATATATATATATATATACATATATAAATATATATAAAGTGTAGTAG
>OMKX01013821.1:20199-43536 GCA_900302425.1 Brosme brosme
ATATTTAGATTTTGACATCAACAAAACATATTGACTTTTTTGGCCAATTAACTACAAAAATTACTTAAAAGTTTTGCTCACTCTTCAGGAGTGTAGGAGTCAATGTTGTGTCCATCTCCTGCATTTAGGGTGCAAGTCAGATTTCCCTCGAATGGATGAAGGAGCCACTTCACAGTGATATTGACGTTGTCAGAGACAGCAGCCAGCTTACTCATTAATAAGTTGAGGCCTGCCAAAATACATATATATTTATCTATCAATCATTACATCTGAAATGTTGTTTAAGACAAAAACAGAATTATGGTTAAATATTTACACAAGTGTATGATAAAATATATGATAGAATAGCATTGACAGAATCATACCATCTTTGCAATGGTATTCCACAGACAAATAACTTCCCTGTCCAGGACAGGGTTCACCAAAAGAGCCCACGTCTGCTACAGCCTGGCAAGCCTGTAGTCCATGACAATGACCTGAAATAACCAAAACCAAATTCCTCATCTGAATTGTCCAATCCAATCTCTTTTCTCACTGTGGTAGAATGGTATAAATATTGTGAAAAATACACAATGTATATTCTACTTCATGAATGTCATTATGTATGATGCATAGGCATTGCAGCAGTCTAGAATAAGCTATTTCCTTGTAAAGTCTTAATATTAAGAGTACCACCTGTAAATGGAGGAGAGCTTTCTGAAGGCTCTTTATTACAAAAACGCATAAACAAAAGAGACCATTTGCCCCACAATGGCCATATCCATGTCCCTCGTCAGATTGACTTAATGTCCTGCCTTTCCGTGTAATGGTTGTGTACACAGTCTTGCTTATGTTCAGGACAATGGATATATAGAGGCATTGTTTGTGTGGTTTACCAGCTCTTAGTGAAACAGCTGCCTTGCATTTGATTCTTGAGAATTAAAAAAAAATGTTAACTAATTGAACTGAGCCTTTTTTTTGATTTACTCATTGTATGCTTCCACCTAGGAATATAATGATTGACTCACTCTCCATTTACACATAACTGTCACGATAAATAAATAAACATATGATGTATAAATAAGAAACAATACCTATCACTGTATCCACAACGTCTATCCAGCTACACTCCTCTTTGGTAGATGTAGGCGTTGAGGTCTTTCTGGATTTGCAGTAGTGAATTGTCTTACGGCCATAGAAGCTGTCGTCTATCTCTATTACCTGACCTGAGCCACATTGCAATGTGGCATTTAGTCCATCACATGCAATAGATCTCCCAGAATCTGAGGAAATACAGGACATTGTCAACACATTACAGGGCTTCACAAAACTTTTGACTTTGTCTGTTCTTTATTAAAAATACACATTCAATGCATACCAAACTGGCAGATGAAGTCTAGTTCCTGGCTACAGTTCTCTTTGGCTTCCCACTGGAAACCTGAGTTTCTTAGGATGTGTCCGCAGGCCGCGTCTGCATGTGGGCTTGTCACCCAGTTGTTATAGCTGACGTCTGAGCCATCAAGCCAAGAGAGAGAGCCTGAAGAACGAAAACAGAGGAGGAAAAACAATAATGGATTAATTAATGAGTAACTGATTAATCCTTTAAATGTTGATAACACTTTATTGATTGATCCCAGACAGGAAATTCGGGTCCTGTGTCAAACCAATTTAATAACGACTATATTTGAAGACAGCACCCGCCTTTTACATCTTCCCCTTGGGGGTCGGTTAGGGTGTCATTTGAGGAATGGGTCATTAAAGGCTATCTCGGTTACAAGTGACATGGTTAAAAGAGGGTTACGACGTGTCCTTTGTGAGGGGAACTAAAGGAACATGCACAAATCAGGCGTTGTTGTTGCCAAAGCCATTTGGAATCTCTGCTAAATTAGTACAGGCTCTCCTGTCATGCATGCTGCTAGAGGGAGATAGGCAAATCGGTGTGCCTTCCAACAATGGGCAGTAAACAGACGTGGTAATGCAGACATCCATGCTGCATTAAGAGATATGCGCTGAGAATATATTCTGTTTGTTATCTATCGCCATATGATGATTATTTTTTATTTAAAAAAATTGTCTCCAGCTGAAATTCAAACACTTGAACTTGTAGCAATTTGCCTCCAAACAGGAGATTGCACTTTGACACTTTCCCAACTGTTTCATCGTTCTGACATCTCTCATACCGAAGGATTAATTTCCTTTTGATGATTTTACCAAATTTTCCCTCAGGCATGAATCAAGTACCCATCTATCTTTCTATGATACAAATATACAGTGCAGTAAAACTCTATGCATAATCGTTTATCTAATGGCCACTTACTTTCAGTGCTGGCAGTAGAGTCGAGTGTGAGGTTTGGAGCTGCGGGTGCGAGTCCAAGCCACCAGTCTTTGCCGGGGTCCAAGTGCTTCTGAAGGAACTGCTGTGTTTCATCATTGAGGATGAAGGCCAAGTGTCCTCCGCCCCGTTCACACCAACTCTCGGCACTCAGAAAGGGACGCTGTAGACCCACCAGTTCATAACAAGAGCCGTCGAAGGCCTCCTGGGAATCTGGGCAGGATATGTCTGTCAGATCCTCAGCATAGGAGACAGTGTTTAGTGAGAAACTCATCAGGAGCATCACAGAGAACACAGCGTCAGCCATCTCTGTCGTTAGACCTCGCATCTGTTGCTTTGGGTCCACTCACCTAGTGGCTTTAAAGGGCACTGACGTCACATTTCTCAGACACACACAATCTTTTAGATAACTGCTTGCCATTGCCCCATCCCCCCTGTCAGCCTGGCATTGTGTGGTGCTGTTCAAATGCTTGAACACAAAGACTGGGCTTTGACCGAATAGGTACAAATCCACTGTCAACAGCATCGGGCAGCTCCTCCACCTCCATTGATTTAGCACTTAACAACTGGTCCGAGAGATAGCAAAAGCTATTCTTCTTTTTCAAATGTCAGCTAATTGATTTGTTTATCAGGGTAGGAAATGTAATTATGTAAAAAATGTATATGTCAATGCTTGGAATACATCTTGATGTTATTTTACTCCTGTAGGAGCAAAGATGAAGATCCATTTCAAACATGATGGGCCTAGAAAAGGGACAGCAGCACAGCTATAGTATTTCTATAGTAATGCTATTTAGGCTAAGAAGTAGAAATAGAGTACTTTCAGTACTCTTGCTCAAGTTATATTATATTTAAATAGAAATGATTCAAACAGCCTACTTGACATAGGTCTACAAAACTCAGCTATAAAGTTTTTAGGTGTAATACTTTAATATAACTATTAGTAAGTATGTATACGGAGGTTAGATGTACGTAATGCCATGTTGTATTCTATACCAGCCTTTCTTTATATTCACTTCAGCACAATTGGTTGCATTAGTAGACTAATGAATGGGGTTATTTCGGATTTAATTTAAGTTATAGACCCATATGAAATTGGCCGGCAAATCATTTGGCAAATACCCAAACCTGCCCGGATGTTATTTATTTCTGTCTCGCGCGCTGGCATGCTTGCATCCGCTTGCGTCATATTTATGAGACAATGTTTTGTTATGTGCTGTTACTACCACCTGAGGGTGACTTAACACGCAGTTAACTGTTTACATTGGCTCATCTTCTTAGTTTTGAGAAATTCACATATTATAGATATTACATACAACCGCAGCGATGATCTGTGTTTCCCGATTTCTTCGTATTAACCAAGTAAATGACTTTCTGAAACATTTGTTTCGCAACGGTCAATGACAAATGTAGATCAAATGTAGATGTAACATGGTGGCGATTTTAGCAAACAACAACTTATTAGCATGTCACAGTACAGAGTCACCTTGTCTCATTAACTTGGCGCTTTTCTTTTCTATGAGGGTTTCGCTCTACATATACGGAGATGCCTAGCCTCACAAACAGACGGAGAGGATCGCATTGCTCGGATACTAAAGGAGAAATTTCCCTTGGCGTCATCTCTGAGAGTTGTTGATATATCGGGTAGGTCCATATACCTCGGTTTTGTGTACGCTCTCCTTTCTGCCTTTCATCTAACTGACTGATCCAAAAATCCGTCTAAAACGCGAGCTATTTCGAATGTATGGCTATCAATA
This sequence comes from Brosme brosme, assembly GCA_900302425.1. Lineage (NCBI taxonomy): Eukaryota > Metazoa > Chordata > Actinopteri > Gadiformes > Lotidae > Brosme > Brosme brosme. Next base: position 24,268 of record OMKX01013821.1, read on the forward strand.
TCAAAGCAAGTTCAGTGTCAGATATGTGACCAAGGCTGCCAATGTCATCGGCCATATGACAGATTTCCCAACATGCCAAAAGAGTTAAAAGAAGACGATGTTAGTAAAAAGCCCTCTATTTTAGAATCAAAATGTAATATTTCCAATGAAGCGCTGCATATAAATTATTTGTTGTACTTCTGGCTGAAGATATTCGTCACTCTTAGTTTCACTCCCAAGTGCAATTCTCGGATACCACTTCGAGAATGAACGTATAGACGTTGAACAGCTAATGTTATATTTGTTTTTTGGGGTATATAAGTAAAACTCAATAGAAAGTAACACAAGATTATTCAATGAGAAACTATTTGATTGGGCTTTTTTTTATTCTTGTTATATTTCTTGTTCCCTTATGTATGTATGTATGTATGTATGTATGCATGTATGTATGTATGTATGTATGTATGTATTTATGTATGTATACAATAGAAACATTGTTGCATTGGACCTTCAGCCTGATTCTCATTAATGTCACCCAATAACTGGCAAATAAGAATAGAAAGAAAAAAAAGAATCAACCTTTTATAGTATGTTTCTATCTTAACAAATATATTTTAATTTTTATATTTTATATTTTAAGATTTTTGATACAATTTACATACAAATGTTAGGACACATCTTACCAAGTAATTATCATAATGGAAAGAAACAACGTATCATTTCCTAGTCAAAAATGTGGAGCCTGTAGCATAAATTAAGCTCTGTGTGTCGACTAAAACTGTTTTGGTTTAATTAGTGACATTCATATTTGGGACAGATTTTAATAGAACACACTTTTTAATGTCATTATTTTGGCACTATCTCTATCATTCTACTACCACATTTCTTTCTTTAAATTACTGACATTATTCTCATTATTATTTGGTGTTAGTGTTTGACTGCTGCCATTATGCATAAACAACTACGGTGACAGATGGATACATTTTAACATGCACAAATACAAACCGGTGTTAATATGTCAATGTCATGTACAGTTCTGTAATACATTAGTTTCCATTTGCCGCTTGTATCGAATCACATTTATTTACTGATGCTGTGCTATTGCTTTTGTGAATTTGCTATTTCATTCAAGTGTCTATGCGCCATCCATAGGTGGTTGTGGTGCCATGTATGAGGTACACATAGAGTCCAATGAGTTTAAAGGGAAAAGGATCATTCAACAACACCAGCTAGTCAACCAGGTAAAACCATCCTAAGAAGCTGCTTATCTAATACTGGATTTACATTAACATTTATATTTACTTTAAGATCTTGCCCCACATTGTGTCTTGCATTTCTCATGAGAGAAAGGAAAATGTATTCCAAGATGCTTTAGAAAGTGAGGAGTAGAAGCTAAATAACGATTTGAGTATTACAGGTTTCCATAACATATCAGTAACGTTGGCAGTACAAGCTGTCAGTACAATATTTTATTTGCTTGAATAACACATGTATGTTTCTCATCCACAGGCTCTAAAGGATGAAATTGAAGGAATGCATGGATTAAGAATATTTACAGATGTCCCCCAACATTAGAATCAGCCATTCAAACATAACTCCATCTCCCCCACAAACCCAGTGTAAATTGAAATGTCCATTTGTAATATGTATATTTATAATTGAACAACCACTTTACTGATAATTATAAAATGATTGTTATATATTGATATATTGATATATTGACATGATTTGCAATCTTAGTAATCATTTAGTTTTTTCATGGTGATGGTTATATTGTATGTTAAGCTACTGTGGAATTTTATATAAAGGCATGCATAGGCCCTTAAACTACTTCCACCAGTAACATCATTCTCACGCAATCACGGTAGGCCTACTCTCGGGTCATTTGATGGAATTAAACAATGTCTGAACCTAACACAACTGGAATCTATTTACCTTCATTTCACCACCCAAAGTCTGGACGGTACGCCAACCCATAGAAATGAGTCGGCTAGTTTACCCGATAGCGCCCCCAAAAGGTGGTCTTGGGAGATGCACATTTTAATTTGGCACTTGATGTTATACAAATATCATGTTATTCTGTTCAGGATATTCAATGTCTACACACTTAGATGTACTACAACCATAAACTACAACATACATATTTTGGAAGTGTGTAGCGACCCCACTCAACCATTTAATAAATTCCATAACATAATATCACTTAGCCAACAGTTAGCTGAAGAGTAATTTATGTATATATCTTTTTAAACAAAGACAATTATAACTTCAATAGTTTAAAGCATTTGGTAATATGTTGCAAGCATCATAATGTTGCTATAAAATAAACCTGTAGGTGGTGCACAGTGCACTCTATGCGATTGGTTCAACAATTATTTCCAATTCATGCTGGACGTTTAGAGGATATAATTGTAATAACGCAACCTATACAGTGAGATAATAATGTAAGTGGTTCGTGTATAATATAGATCAGCCAATTGATGTCCAGTGTTGGTGAGAGAAATGTCTGGTCATTCTGGGTAAGAAAGCATGTCCTCGCCTTGCAGCATTTAGCAGCTAGACTCCACTCTACTCTCCATATACTACGCACCAGTTCGGAAGAGAAAAGGCGAATATAACCTGTGGATCCTCGGTTGCCGACATGGCTACCGTTACTACAGATGCGGCAGATATCACAGAGGAAGAAACTGAACATATGATAGAAAGGAATTGTATCATAGAGGCCGAAAACGTTGTATCTTCAATTGACCCTAAAGAAATGCGAGCGGTGATATTAGCAGGCTTTGGAGGTCTCAACAAACTCAGGGTGACCAAGAAGACCATGCCAGAGCCGCAGCATGGGGAAGTGAAGATTCGCGTTAAGGCATGGTAAATATGGCTCGTTTGATTTCTCACAGTAAATGCTCGTGTTAAATGGTTGCAGGGTTTCCATAGAGGGATTCATTAGGCTACATCCCAGTGTCTCATAATGTGCATTATTCAAGCAAGACCAACGTGCGTCATTGTTATCAAATTGAAGCGGAATGCGCAATTTATATAAAGGCAACAGGTTTCCACATATTCTTGTTAATCAGAACTAACAGAAGGCTAAAGACTGAATTAACATTTTGCGCTTTTCAGTCCGTTGTTTTGTCCATGTTATTACTATTAATTTGTGTTATGAACTTTTCAAATTAAAACTTTTGTCTCACATTAAAAATAGCCTACATAGCCAAATATGTTAAAGCTTGTAAGATCTCTGAAAATGGAATGAATGTGACTGGTGACTGCTCATATAAATAGTCATCGTTCCCACGCCTTTTTCATTTATTCCATATGACTGAAACGACTTTAGTGGTTTGAACTTCGTGGACCTGATGGTTCGCCAGGGGAATATTGACAATCCACCAAAACCTCCTCTAATACCCGGATTCGAATGTTCTGGAATAGTTGAGTCCATTGGTGAAAACACCCATGGATTTGAAGTAAGTGGCAATGTTTGAGGTAAATGTGTTAAAGGCCCTTTATCTTGTCTGTCTTGCATGCACAGAAAAAACACATCTTCCCTCTCATTAAATATTTGTATTGCACCACTTTTCAGCTGCTGTGAGTAATTTAAATTTAAATTCCATTATAACATATCTGTCCTGCATACTCAGAAATACAAACCTTCCCTTTATCTTTATAGTAATGGCTGTTGTAATTATTTCAATGATCATTTCTGTTGTAGATAGGGGACAGAGTTATGGCATTTGTGTATTACAATGCCTGGGCAGAGGTGGTTTGCACTCCAGTGGACTATGTCTACAAGATGCCAGACAAAATGACTTTTCAAGAGGCTGCAGCCTTCTCATTGAACTATGTAGCTGCTTATATGATGCTCTTTGAAGTCGCAAATCTCAGAGAAGGAATGTCCGTGTTGGTCCATTCAGCTGGAGGTAGTGTGGTAAGTAAGCCAACTTACTCACGGGGGGTTGAAGGAAAATGTGGAACAAAAAGGAGATTTTTTTTTTGTTATTCTTAATGTAGAATAACAAAAGAATATGCATAAGAAATACTGTAAACTTCAGTGTTATGTAGCCTTTAAACGTTTCATTGAACCGGATTTCATATCCGAGAGAAAGATTTACAAGTTATTCTGAAGGAGACCAGTGTGTGTGTGTGTGTGTGTGAATAATTTGCCTAAAGATTAAGACATTCATAACGCATTTATGCAATTGCAGTTGCACACAATGCATTTTTCTGCAACTGCATTCAAAGATTGTAGCTGATAATGGAAATCTGTTGCTGGCATTTTAATCAACACTTAACTTGTTTGTAATAAGCAACACTGCCATCTCTTTATGATACAAACCATGCAGAGATGAACAAAAGATCATGGACATAATTTGCATTTAATTTGTAGCTATTTTGTTTGTGTTTTTGTGCATGCCGTGGGCTTCAGAGTAACCCATTTCCCTAAATCATTCCCTGGGTTGTCGTTCAGTGACTGATAACCATTTACATTGCTGTTTCAGGGTCAAGCGGTAGCTCAGCTCTGCTCCAGTGTGCCCAATGTCACTGTGTTTGGAATTGCCTCATGTTCCAAACATGTAGCCATCCGAGACTCAGTCACCCACATATTTGACAGAAATGCGGATTATGTACAAGAAGTGAAAAAGTAAGAATGGAAACTGTCTACTGGAAAGGTTATTCTCACTCATTCAATGCCTGCAAACCACCTTGACGGACGCTATCTGAATTATTTATATTTTTTACAATAGTCATTGTTATCGTGTTTTTATCACCACGCTAAATTACAGCATTTGTGCAGATGCTTGATTTTCGAACATTCATTTATATTATACACATTCATGAAACCCTGTTCCCTATAGAATTTGATCAAATGATAGACCATGCTGAACGAACAGGGTGTTGTATAAATGCTAATGTCACACAATGCCTTATTCCGTCTTTTATGGCTTTTGTACCCATGGCAACACATGGCTCATCTCTGAGAGCAACAACAATGCAGGGTGGTGGCTTGTACCTAATGGTAGCCTACGCAGCGCAGCAGAACCAATGATGTGTTGATGACTGATCAATCTTTATTCAATTAAAACCATATTACAACATTGATTTGCATAGAGGATCGCAATTGCTTTACAAATACGATTTTTTGTTATCCTTCCAGTGAGAAAGGTTTTACTATTATTGTAATATGATCAACAATATGATCAACATTTTTATACTCTGTAAACACAACAGCATATTGTCAGCCGGTGCAGTCTTTTTTGCCAACTTCTCCCAGCATCAAGAGCATAGCCACAGCATAGCCCTTTTCAGCAGAGAGGTTTTGTACCATGTGCCAGAGCATTGGTATCACCAGACCAGGCACTCTAGCCAAGTAGGTGTCCTACAAGGATACATGGCAGAAAGATACAAATAAAACACTTTTCATCAAACCTCATTCCTTCACATTTGAGTATAGGAGTTGGACAATATTTTATACTTAAGAGGTTTTATGTATCTTATGCTATTCAATTAACTACGTATATGGGGGTAATCTAAATGAGTACACCTTTTTTACTTCAATGGATTTAATGAAGAGGTATAGGCATTAGATTAGGGTGTTCTATATTTCACACATATTGTTAGGTTTGTCATCATAAAATCATCATAAAATCCCTGAGATATTTCATCTTATATACACATTATATCCACATATTACCCAGTGCTTCTCAATTGATTGCAAATTTTACATTTGTATCATTCAATTGTGAAACAGTTACAACTGAAAATAAAATACCTCCTACCAGTGCTGTATAAATAGTAGTTGTGACTTTTCCCCTTTCCCAAATCAGCTTTAATTGCTGCCGTCCCATCAAAATAATTCATATCGACAAATTATGTCCATGCAACTGAATATGATGACATGTTTAGACCATGCCTTTAATTTAATGTGTTTTTGTTTGAAGGATTTCGCCAGAGGGTGTAGACATTGTCTTGGACTGTCTTAGTGGTGAGCACACTGGGAAAGGCCTTGTTCTGCTCAAGCCTCTTGGAGCTTACATCCTCTATGGTTTGGACCTTTTATTCATTTTTGTTCATTAACTTCACAGGCCCAATTTCAGTTCACTTGAAAATGGAAATAAATAAATGATAATATTAAATGTATTGGAGTGCATGTTGTGTGTCTGTTTGTCACATGCTCTGTGATCAACTGAGATGTCAATAGTATTGACATTGACAAAATGTCTCTAGTAGCAAATTGTTGCTGTTTTCGGGGACAATAGGAATGTAAACAAAGACCTTAAATTTTATTTGCTCATGTCTTTGTTTTTCCAAGTGTGTCCGCTCATTTGACTAAGTCTTAATGTCTGTCTTTTCAGGCGCATCCAACATGGTCACGGGTGAAACAAAGAGTTTTTTCAGCATCGCAAAATCTGTGAGTGAGTTATAGGTGAAACGCAGCCCATCGAAAAAAGCGATCACAGATGAATGAACATTATGTGAAGACTAAAATGATCATCTAAGATATAAGATAATGGTTTGTGTATATATCTGGTCTGTGCAGTGGTGGCAAGTGGAGAAGGTGAACCCAATCAAACTCTACGAGGAGAACAAAGTGATCGCCGGATTCTCCCTCCTCAACCTCCTCTTCAAACAGGGGGGGTGTGTGCGAGTGAAGACAGTGATGGACAAACTGTTGTCTCTTTACAATCAAGGGAGGATCAAGCCAGTTGTCGACTCACTCTGGGCCCTGGAGGAGGTAAGTCCCCCCTCCCACACACGCCCCACCCAGATGATATTAAACTGGCAGTCAAGTGATGGGATTCGAACTTTGAACTTGTGGACTAAATGGAGGGGGGGAGCTGATAATAATCAGCAGCAGAAGGTCTGTTGATTCGCCACAGCTTCTATGAGACGTCAGCTGCTCTGCTGCTGAAATTTACCCACAGACGGTGAGTGGGCTACATCTTCCTTTGAAAATTAAAATGAACAGGCCGCCTAAAAGGCACAACGTCTGCCACAACACCCCTCAAGCTACAGGATGTAGACCCCAGCGCTTTCTGGATGCGCAGAGTGTGCTTTGTGGGCAGATGCAGAGGCAAATAAGATATATCAATGAAAAAGGTTTCCTTTTTGAACCGCTTCTTTTATTTTTTCATTTGTATGCCTCCCCTCTTTTCCCCGCTTGGTAACTTGGCAGCAGCTTCAGGGCACTGGCTGGAACCGGTGCCCATAAAGAATCTCATTAAAACACAGTGGCTCAGTACACCAGAGGTACTAGTCTACCTTCACTCGTGTGTTTGGAATAAAAAAAGGACAGCATTTTTTTAGGGTCACATTCTCCCATGCTTTTTTTCCGCCTTTGGTTGAACTGTTTGGGAGAGTATGTGTCAGATTTAAATAGCGGCATGTAGATTCATTCTGATTTATTCAAAATTGTGAGCTCATAGAAAGACGGTTAAAAGGAAGAAAATCTTTTTTAATGTGAGCAAGGGAATACTCAATGTGCTAATACAAGTGAAACAAATGTAATACGCATCAATTATACTGCAAAAGGATGATAGACCCTCATTGATGAAAATAAGACAAATATTGTATGGTCGACTTAGCGCATTGAACTGTGCCTGACCTATTTAGGCTCTGGCCTTTGTTCGCACTATTTCATTAAGCAAATGAATGCTTACACAACAATAGCTTCGAAACAAGGCAATACAGTCATTTGTTTCTCTGTGATAGGAATGCAATACATGGTATCCTCTGTAAAGTGAAACTTAACTAACTACCTTGTTGCAGCCTTACTGCTTCCTTAATTTGGTATTTTACTATATTAATTTACCCAGAGAAATGTAAAGTTAAAAACACAATATAAATAGTATGTGTATTCCTCACTTTCTCAAGTTTTGAGGAAGAAGAACGGCACCTCTTATCATCATTCTCAACTAATCTCTTGCATTTCAAACAGTTTTCATCAAGCAAGGCTGTTTCATGCATATTTGTTTGGAACCGGGCGTTCTGTACTGTGTATGAACACTGAAGTAAGATCCAGAAATAGTTTGACCGTTAAGACTTAATTTAACATTCACCAGTTTTGACACAAGATACTTTTTTGCTCTAAATGTAAACATGAATCCAAGAAATCGTTCACAATCTGGTCAGCATCTCCTCATGAAATAGGGTTCATGAAATTCACATTGTGCCAAGGAGACCTGGCAAGTATTGCTTTGGCATGCATTCCCTTACTTTCTGATTAGCTTGGGTGGCCAAGCCAAGAACTTAGCTGAACATGTGTCTGTGTTATCCATCAGAGTGGCACATTTTGTAGGGAAATGGATAAAATAATACATGCTTTATTCCCCCCTTTTGAGCTAAATTAGAAAGGGAATTGTGTTGTTGCTTCCAGAAATAAGTTTTTCCCACATACATGTAGATGCCCCCAAATAATATTGTTCAATATTTGAGTAAAATATATTGAATGAACACTGAGTTTGATTCTCAAGAGTTGTGCCTATAACATATTTTTGTTCTGAAAGTGCCTTTGGCTAAACGTTTAATTGATTCCACATCAACCTTGTTAAAATGTTACCACTTAGCTTTACTTTGAGTGTCACAGACAGTTCAGCTTAAACAGAGAAAACAATTAAAGTTAGATATTTACATGACTGAATGGCAACAATTACAGTTCATGCAGCTGGAAATATTGCACTGAACACTTAAAGAGTATGTTTGAATGTAACGTTCTAACGTTTTTTATGTTTTACATTCAGGTGAAAGAGGCCATGCAAAGAATCCATGACAGAGGAAATGTAGGAAAACTAATACTGGACATTGAGAAGTCTCCTACACCTTTGGTAACATATATTAATTTCATCATAGATATTGTATTCTTTATTTTTATTAATTTGGACAGTAAAGTGGACATTCCTGCTTTTAATACATAATTTCAAAGATGAAAAGAAAGAAATAATTTGCATTTACATTTAATGCTGCATGCTAACAACACAGATCATTCCAATTCAGATTAACTGTGCTTCATAAAATTATATCTCTAATTTTAACTAGACATTGTTAATGCTTCACTATAACTAAATGTTTGATTTTCATTATAACTTACTACTAGATGGCAAGTGACAGCACAGAGACTAGCGAGGCAGGCGAGGAAGAGGAAGATCCTGAAGGAGACAATGACAATAAGGAGCGTATGCCTTTCATTCAGTAGGCCAGCAGGAACCCAGAGATACTGAAAAATATGGTTCAAAACACTCTCACCCTGGAGATCAGAAGGAAACTTAAAATAGACCGTGCTGTGTGTGTGCATGTGTGTGGATTTGTTTCAATGTGTGCGTGCATGTACACGTGTCTGTTGTAGGTTTTCAGGTCATTAGATCACTGGAGTAAAGGTAAACGAGGGTAGTCACGATTGTTAATTCAACAGTCGGTGCCACCCTTAAGTGATGTGTGAAGCTAGTACGATAATTGGATTTTGTTTGCATCCATCCATGTAGTTGCTTGGAAACATAACCATCCCTGCCAGGTGGAGATACGGTTTTTGAAAGACTTCAATTGGGTTACAAAAATGTTGTATTGGAAGAGAGCAAGGGAAACAAATCCCATGTTACTGGCCTGTCTGCTCGTTGTACACGGAGTTATGTTATAGAGGATGTTTGCAGACCCATTGAAGTGAATCATAACTCGAATGCGCCAGAAAATGAGTATATATATTTTTTAAGTTCCCACCTGTGTTGTAGTATGCAAAGTGGAACGCCAGTGCTTTTTTTTTATTTATGCGTAGTGTTGAACAAGAATGTGGTGGTATTTGGAAATATGCTTATTAATAACATGCCAGATTTGAATATATACACGTATTTTGCTGCCATCAAATTTCTAGCAAGAATTTTATAGATTTCTGGACCAAGACTGTGAACCACTAATGGGTTTGTAAGACTAGCGAGTAATTGCATCACATTTGAACATTATTTGGCTTGCAATTTATCTTAAAGTGATGGACAACAGAAATATGTAATTAACTTTTAATGATGTTATGAAAGTTCCCACAAAATGTAACATTTGCTCTCTTAGGTCCAAATTGGGTTACCTATAATTGATTAACGTCAATACCAATATATGTATATATATATATATAGCCCAACAAAAAAAATCATTCAATGTAGGTATTTTATATATATTTGCACCCAAAAGTGTATTTGTACTTACTTCTGGTCTGTATTATGTAGTTGAAACTCATGCCTGCCTGCGCTGACGTAAAACTGATACCTTTTTTGTGAAATTACACTGCTCTATTGTCAACTGTAACTCATAGCACTTTGATTGACAGTTTCAGATTTTGAGCAAGTACAAACTACACAAAACAGCGAGGGGGCGATTCAGCCCACGAGTTTATTAGCTGACTTTGAGGTTTATATTAATTTACTATTTAACATTTTCTGGGCAAGATATTTCGTATGTGTGTAGTGGATACATCCCTCTGTGATAAGTTATGGTTATTTTTAAGTTTTTAGATCTTGTTTTCTGTCATTTTAAGGACTGTTTAGTGTCTTCATTTATGTTCTTAATACAAGGTATAATAATGGGTCGAGACGATATTATAGTACATAATGCATGTAGCCCAAATTGAAATGGTGTGTTTGTGTGTATGTGCAATTTTATGTTTACCTGCTGGTGCCTCGTACTCAAGGGCCATAATATGGCACATGCTTTCTGTTGGAATGAATAGTCGTTTAACTGAATCTAGTTCAATGTTCAGTAAAAGTATTGCTGTGGGATTATCAATGCGTAATCCTTGTTGTCAAGAAGCACAGTTTCATTACTGTTACTATGGTATCCATTAAACATTATTTTAATGGACACTAGCATTTGTTTACCTGTCAGTGCCTCGTACTTGAAGTGCCATAAGACTATATTTCATTTCTTCAAATGGCATTTCTTCAAATGGCAAGCCATTTAATTGAAGAACGTTAAATGTAAAGTAAAACATTTCTGGAATATGATTTACATGTTACTTGTTTTGGAAAATAAAATGTATTTGAAAAAGTATATTGTCGCAAAATCCTTACATGTACTGATATTATCCGTGTTCACATGAAATGCATAAACAGAATAGAATATATTATTTTATTATATTATAAGACAATAAAAATGCACACATTTTTACTGATTTGATCCGATTTTTATCATGTACAATAATTGTCAGTGTTCCTCGAATCCACATCAGACACACCTCTCCATGGGAGCCTTGGGATTTGTTTTACCCGTCATAGAACAAGACCAATGACATTGTTGGAAAGGTCTCAGCTTGTAGGGTAACATGTCTGTTGAGAGACATCAGTGGATGTCCGCTCTGCTTGTGCCTAACAACGCCCCCTAGCGGTTCTAAAATCACTGTAAACCACGGCCTCTCGTTTCCTAATGTCATTAAACGGTTCCTATAACGGTTGCTATAGACTACCTTATACGATTTCACAAGATAGAGACACGGCAACATAAAATGCGATTATTTATTTGAAACAAATTATCTTCTTCAACCAAGCAATATAGTTCCTCAAGACATCAGAATTGTTGCCAAGCAACACAGTTACATCGTTACATTGAGATTGGCGGCGCAGTAATACTCAAACTGAATTGTAATGATATCGCAGGTGTGATAGCATAACCATCTCCATCACAACCATCTCCATCACTTAAAGTGTAACGTAGTCCTACTTTGAAAGCGGCAGAGGGCCATGAAAGCATAGATATACCATTTTTACAGTGGTGCCTTTGTAGGACAAACACAGGTGTGCCTCACGACACTAATTCTGAGTCTGCTCCTTTTATGTACCAGGGCACGGGTTAGTAGACTTACTTTACTAGTTTAGTCTTCTACCCGTGCCCTGGTACATAAAAAGAGCAGACTCATAACTAGTATGAGGGCTGTGTTTATCCTACAATTATGCCTCTGTGAAACGGGTCTACTGTTTATAACGTAATTAGGTTATAGCTTTGTTTATTATTGTGGCAATCCATGTTGCATGATGCATTTCGAGCACTGCCATCACCGTTACTGTATGAAAATAATATAATAATATATATAATATATATAATAATATGATTCTCATCATCTCAACACAATAATGAGATGATTAATTCCAATTATATATTATATATTAAAATGCACACTGTTTATTACACGTGTGGGCATTGACCATAGGTTTTCTTTTTTTAATCCCTTTTCTTGCTCTTCTGTCCGTCTGCCAAAACGCTTTCCCACACAGATCCCCTGCTCCGCTGGTCTGCAATATCACACTCTAAAAATACCTTTTCCTGTTTCAGTCTGTATTTTTAGAGAAGCCCTACATTTAGACACATTCAAGCAATCTATGAAATAGTAATATTTTACTATGTTCTTAACAATCCAACCTGGAAAAATGTAAATATTGTTACCCGAATAAGGTCACTAGTTATTATACATTATTATTTGATGATAATCAGGGAACACAACACATTTGCACCAAGCTACACATCTCAGAACCCACTGTACAGTTCACGAATTGCTGACCCGTTTCTATTACTGTACATTTATTTGTATGTTTTCTAGAATACATTAGTCTAAATTTATCACAAGAAGGTAAAATAATCTAAATCTACTACAGAAACATACTTATTTACTCATACAGAACACTCTGTAACAGTGAAGCACACCATGAATTTACTGCTTGTTTGTGAAATGAAAGAGAAACTGCTTCGTGCACCATGTCCCAGGTAAATATTTATGAATGGCTTGAGACAGGGAAGTCATTGTTGATCCCTCCACCCATATGGAACCCCCTCCTCTTCCTGATGTTTGGAAGGACCCTAACATAATTTGAGCCAATAGAAATGGAACACCAAAAGACACACAGAGGGTCTGTATATAAGACACCTTCCACTGTATAACTGGTTCCAGTTGACAGTATACGTGTCGTGCTGCTACAATAGTGTGATCCATTGGCCTTAGACATGGTGCGCCTGGTCCTCCCTATCTTTCTGGTACTTTGTATTTCCTTGCTCCAAGAAACATCTTGCCGCCCATCTCGTACCAGAAAGGCTGTGCCAGGTCAACAGACAGGTAACTCATCAATCTTGCACATGTGGTATGGCAATTCTAGGATATTCTTTTAACAATATTGTACCATTCCATGTAGCTGCAGAAGATGACGACGTCAAATCCCAGTTAGAAAAGCTTTGGCAAGAGGTCAACTCCTTAAAGGAAATCCAGGCTTTGCAGACAGGTATTGGCATACACTGCTGAACACTAATCATTTTTACTTTTAATTTTGTATTGTTATTATTGTTGATATTATTTAATGAAAGGGTTTGTACCTGTGTTGAAAGTTATTTAGGAAGGCGGAGGTAATTCAAACTTCCTAAACAATGAAGTGATTCATTTTAAAACCTTACTATTGCACACTAGGTCATTGTGTTGCAACAGACAAGGTGAGGTCAGGCTCATGACATTAGGCCCTACCTCATCTTTGAGGGAGTGAGAACACTACATTTATGACAATGTATCTGATAATGGCCTGCACGTGACTGACTAAGAGATAGTATGGTTTGGTATGGGATGAAGTGGTTTATAATCAGCGGACATTTATTCAGACTCATAAAGGCATTTGCTTTGTACTTCTCAGTTTGTCTGCGAGGGATCAAAGCCCACGGAAAGTGTTATCTCACGATTGAGGAACCAAAGCACTACCACGACGCAAACGAAGACTGCATCGCACAGGGGGGCACCCTGGCGACGCCTCGCGACGTGAACGAAAACAACGAGCTGAAAGACTATGCAAAGCGGAGTGCTCCGGGTTCCAAGGAGTTTTGGATTGGAGTTGCTGACATTGTGAAAGAGGGCCAGTATGTTGATGTCAACAGTATGCCCATCAGCTACTGGAACTGGGACCGCTCCAAGAAGCAGCCCACGGGAACTAAGAGGGAGAGCTGTGTTGTTCTGTCAGTGGCTGCACAAGGAAAGTGGTATGATGAGGTCTGCCGCAGCCAGAAAAAATATATTTGTGAATATCTTATTCCATAAAGGGGTATAGCCGTGAAAGGGACCCAAATGGTTGTTGACCTGATGATCATTTGTGCTGGTCATTATTAAAAATGCAGTCTCTTTTGTTTAAATCATCCATTGCAGCTTTCCCATATTTTCCAAACTTATGCCTTTAGTCATTATTATGTAATTACGCCAAACATTTTAAGTGATCTCACAAGTTACCTATTTTTTGCTATACTTGTTTGTGATGTGTGTATGAATAATCACAAATGATCAGAGCAAAGTATATAGTACAACTGTGGGCATGGACATATAATGAAAAGCACAACCGTTTGATACATATCCATTGTATTCTGATAATAAGGTACAAGTAAGGCGCAAGAAGAAGAATACTGCATTGTCTCAGTATGATGGCAAGGATACATCTGGAATGTGTCTAATGAGTGAAAAGTCACCTCAAGTATGACAAGAAGAAGTAACATATGCCAAATAAATAAAGTAAATAAATAAATACATTCACACAATTATATGATTCATTTAATTTTTTCAATATGTCAACCATGGTTTATTAAAATTAAGATTTCTGCTAATTTATAAGCTGTGCAGTGATAATAGCCTATACATTCTATGTATTTATCAGGTTTCATAATTTGTATAGTTGTCTTTTCTGTACCAAAATAGGAACCTTCTTAATAACTAAGACCTACCGGTATTACAGCACAATTGGGATTTCGTTTAATGTTGCAATTCAAGTAGACCATTCGATTTGGGATTTACCTATACCGACCTCTAGCGTCAGGAAACATGTATTATTAAACGACCCTCGTCTACGTCTCTATTTATATTTGCTGGGGGAAACAACATACAAAACATGATGCATTATTATAAAAGGAATGTAGAAACACTGATTACATGCAGGTTATTCATTATTTGTGCTGTTGTGTTTATCTTGTTGTGTTGCATAGTACAAATAGTCCTTTCGATAATCCTTTTAAAAACCCTCGTGCAATTCATCCTCATGGCAAATTGTTGTATATCTATAAATAGAGATTAACTCAAGCTTTTGCATTTCAAACAAACAGAATCATTGACAGCCATGCATCCATGGCTCTGACCATCACATCCACGGCTGTGACGCAAGCGGAGACGAACTGACTGAAGTATCGCGGAGTTGCGCACCGGCCATGTTTCTTTATTGATAGTAGGCTACTTTGTGTACCAGTGTAATAGAGAAAGTGTTGCGATCACTTTGATAAGTCTCTAACTTTCGGCAAGTTTTATTTTGTTTTCTATATAGCCATACCTACTGCAAGCAAAACACAAATCATGGTTGTGTCCACCTCCGCGATGTTGTACCGTTGACATCCCTGTCTAGCTAGATGTGTGTCTAAACTGTCGTCCAAATGGAAATGGTGCCTAGCGAAGAGAACCAGCTCGTACCCAAAGAGGTGAGATTTTAATAGACCCTTCACAGGTCTTTTAAAAGACAACTATTAATTGGAACATATTTCTGACCATGCCAAAATGTTTATTATTTCAAAGAAAGTTTGGTCCGAGTAAGTCATTATTCAACCCATTTTATTATACGGTTTCGCAGTCAACACGAATAGTGAACATTAGCTACGTGGGACTAGAACGGCCTTTCGCGACAAAGCTATCTCGGGTTAGCTTTAGCACTTTGCTAGTTAAAGTGCAGGTCAGATAATATGACAAATATGTTTTCAGATCATTTCACTGAGGTTATGGCAAATACTAAATGATTCATCAGAATTTTTCGAAAGGGGATAGGGAGTCGTCTTAACTTGTCAAGTATTTCACATAGCTCAAAACAAAACCAGCTGTAATGTTAAATAGCTAGCGGTTCACTGGTCAGCTCTGGCTACCTAGCCAGTAGCCACTCACATAGCTAACGTTGTCTGACTGTTTATTATCATATACCGATGGACTCCTTGGTTGTCAAGAATAAACCCGAATGCATTTACTGTCTAACCCGGCTCGTGTTATTTTATAACATGTGCATTCAAAGAATCACTTGACTTGACTTTATATCTGCTGTCAACAACAGCGCTGATCCGTACTATAGCTAACACTAGATGACATTGTGAATTTCCTCGTTTAGAAAAGATGACATACACGTTCAGGGTTCCCTATTTTTAAAACTTCGTCGATGTTATTTCAACTTTCGCTTTTGATACACTATCGGATGCGTTTAACCATTTGATAAGTGAGTTCAATGAAAGCCTGCTTTTAGTTTATATGACCTATGTTGTGAACAATATTTTCTTCGACGTATGTAACTTTAGTTAATTTATTTAGTAAAAGTATTTTTTCATTAAAGACAAATATGTACATTCAAGTTGATTTGAAACGATTAATGTAATCGATCATACGCATTGTTTACGTATTCATGGTTAATTCTATGTTCTATACACCAAAACACTTTTTATTCTTATTCCTTCAGAAATAACATACTGCCAGCGAGGCTGTTCCTTTTCTGCGTTTAACTTTGTCATTTGAGCTAGTTTTTTTTTTACATATGAGCCAGTACTGGTTCTTCTTAATATTTTTACAAAATAAAAGCATCTGAATAGCCTGACAACAGAATATGTAACCTCATAGCTCTAGTATTGGGCTCTGTAAAACAAATAAATAATTTATTAGCGTTAAAAAGCTTACTTCATTACATCTCCTATGAAATTCTTGGGGACACGTCACTTTGGTGGTTGAACTGACCTTCTTGTCCCATCATGGGACATGGAAACAATTAACAAAAATGTCCGATTTCTATAGCCACCCCTAACCTTCCTATCAATGTAACTTTTTGTCTTGACATTATGGATACTGGCAATACGATTTTGTACGTTAATGCAGGGCTTATCCTTTAAATAACTTTATAACACAAGTGTATAAATTGGCCTGTTTGACTATCTTCTAATGTCTTAATGGCATGATGGCAAAATGGTATTTTGTTATTTGTTTGATCATTTGAGCATCACAGTGGATGTGGGTTGGGAGCAAATAATAATTTGTTACCCACCCACTTGGGTGCAACTGGATGATATGATAAGGATAACGGCAACTGTACCCTGTGCATAAAGATTGTTTGAGTTTTAAATGGACAATATCAATGAATGTTGAGTGAGATTTGTTTTGCCTGGTCCTCAACAGAAGCTGCTTCTCAATTGGTCAGTTGGCGTGTGTTAACACAATTAACACATGCCTTGTGGAAGGAGACCCCCTGGTCCGTCTCTATGATTTAAAATCAACAGCCATGTCAGTGTTGGCAATGCCAATTCTATTGAGTATTTTACATTTTCCTCTGTTATCAATTAATTTTATTGTTCTTTATTCTCATAACTTACAACTGCACTTGAACTTTGTAGCACTTGTAGGTTTGTTCTTTGGTTTAGTAGGTTTTTATAGCTTCCAGGGCGTTTTATAGTACTGCTGCCACATCCAGGGCTTAATCTGAGGAAAAACTGCACCTTGATATTACCCGTTAAAATAATACTCTATTACAATGCCGTTTTGTGCTATAAGTATCAACTTGTTTAATCGTGCTGCACTGCTCTGTTAGAATCACGGAATGATCACACTCATTTACTTGCCTTGGTTATCATCCCATCCCTCTTTTCTGTCTAACCATGATGTTATTTTAGAACGGCATCATAGTATGTTGAGGAACTGGAAGAAGGTGAACTGCTGAGCTTGACCTGCAGACTATGTTGCATGTAGTTCAACCTGTTTGTTAGGTTTGGTTTATTTATTAATTTATATAAATCAGGAGATGTTTTTGGTTTCATTTGTGTTGACCCCCACATCTCCACTTGGGTTATTAGGGTATGTTTTGGAGTTGCAGACAGTCTTTGTTTGATGAGATGAAGAAGAAGTTTTCCCAGGTATAGACATGCCATTTGTGTGCATGAGATTGCAATATGCATGCTGTCTGTTTGTTTGCCATTATGCCTTCCAAAACTTACAGAGAATGTGAACTGCTCAGTGACTCATCAAGAGAGTGTGATAGTCACACACACATGCATATGAATGCTTTAGTTATTTAACTAAGGCAGACAATATCCCAGTCTTCTACTGTTGTGTCATGTTTAGCTCAGTTAAAAGTAAGGTTTATAGGGAGGCAGGCATTCCTCAACTATTAAGTCAGGACCAAATGTGGTTCCTTAAAATTGAAGTACAACTGTGGGAGATTGTGATTAAGTGGAACATTGATTTTGTAACTTTGCAAAAAGTGATGTGTAGCCTTATTTGCTGTTTGCCCCTACAGCGTCATCGTGTAACCATAACTGCTTTGAATTACCTCTGATTTGGACATATTCATGTGTATCAGTCTTAGTTAGCCAATATTGTACACCTTTATATTCAGATGAATTTGTGTTTTGGTCCGACTAATCGTTTTACTTTGTTCTAAAATGGAATGGATTTTTGTATGTCTCTGTATGTCTTGCTGTTTTATTTTAATCAAGCCTAATGATGCTTTCCTCTAGTGGGGCTCATCATTACACAAAATAATTACTATGGTACCGTTGACGTTTTCCTCTACAGTATGACGTTGGCACACACAGCCTCAGGAATGTTCTAGCCCTTCTGTTTTACTAACTTGAGGCTTTCCACAAGTGCATCATGTAGGAAAACATTTAAATGCCCGCCAGGCACTTAGACAATGTGTGAACCTATTTTCTCTCTTATTCACAGATAGAAAATGCTGCAGAGGAGCCCAGAGTGCTGTGTATCATTCAGGACACCACCAACTCCAAGACGGTCAACGAAAGGCTGACCGTCAACCTTCCGGCATCCACGTCCCTCTCTAAACTCCACGAAGATGTGGCCCACAAAGCTGGCTATGTGATCGGAACGTTTGACCTTGCATGGGGCAACATATCCGACATGGTAAGTAGATTAAACCAGAATGCAGTTCTAACCCTAACCCTTTTTGCGACTGAGTCATACTAAACAGGCAGTGTATGAGTTCTAATATGTGCTCACTGTCTACTTAGAAAGGCTTCTATGTGTATGTGTGCATGTATTTAATGCACTCCTCTTTTGGGTACGTGAGCTTTGGCTAATCCGGCCACTGATCCAGGCCAGAGCCCAGGTTGCTGTGTTGTTATCTCACATAGTAGGTCAGTGGATTAAGGCTTGTTTCCACTGAAGCCTTGCTTACTCCTCAGCCTGCTCATAAGGAAAAAACACAAACACTCTTCGTTGATAGCCTGTTGGGTTCAACATATACTTTTGTGACTGCATTATAAAATTTTAAATAATATAACAACTCTGTG
>OMKX01013918.1:3042-14375 GCA_900302425.1 Brosme brosme
CCCCACACACACACACACAAACCACCTGTGAAACAAATGAAGCATCTCTATGGTTCTGCGTACGAATTCTCCGGAACATGTGAGGAAAAGGTTTATGTTTTCTAGAAAGTTTGAACAACCACTACAACACTAATGAGTCAGGACTGTTTTTCTGCAGAAGCTCATGTCAGTGTGTCAGAGTCAAAGGCAGTGCTCGCTACCCGTCACCCCCCTGCTGTTTGGGAGGGACCCGTGCCCTGGCACCAGGAAATACCTCACCGTCGTGTACAAGTGTAAACCCAGTGAGTCCCCCACCTGCTGACCCAGCCTGCCACCATACACACTAATGGAATGTGTGTGTGTGGGTGTGTGTGGGTGTGTGGGCTAGTCTTTATGTGGTCCTACTAGGCAAATGGCATTGATCCCTTATCACATTACTGGCATTACTGGCCTTTTTTACACTGTTCTCTACGGCCCACAAACATTCCACTAACATTGTTCACCATCCCCATGCTTCTCGTGTGTGTTTGTGTGTGTGTGTGTGTGTGTGTGTGTGTGTGTGTGTGTGTGTGTGTGTGTGTGTGTGTGTGTCGCTTACCCCCCGACTCAGCGGAACACAAGAGACTGGTGGTGTGTGAGGGAGAGAGGCTGAGGCTGCGCTGTAAGCCCCCCAGGGTGCTCACCATCTACGCAGCTGTCTACGGCAGAGGTCCGGGCCAGACAGCAGACACCTGCCCCCCACAGCTGACCGCCAACACAACCAGACCGCCTCCGTTTGGTGAGTAGGACGGACGTGACATCATAGGCGAGATTGTTTTGTTTGTACGCGGCCCGGCAATCGAGTGAAGTGGAGAGAGTTAAGATGAAATGGGTGGAAATGATTTGGGGTGCTGCCTAGCTCAACTGGTAAGAGAAATGTGTTGTGCACTCATGGTACTGTAAGATGGGGGGCGCCCCTAATATGGGGGGCGTCCCGGTGGCTCTCCGGGTAGAGCGCGTATCATTAAAGGGTCAGTCCTTACCGCAGCGACCCAGGTTAGATTCTTGCCCGTGGTCCTTTGCTGCATGTCTTCCCCTCTCTCTCCCATAACTTCCTGTTTAGCTCTCTCTACAATAAAGCTTAAAAAAATGCCTTAATGTCTTAACCACCATAAAATGATCAAGCTGACCTGGAGAGACACACACCATGAGTGACCTGATTTAGCCATGGGTAGATGCTTTCAACGTATTTCAAATAATTAATAAACAAAAGTGATGGCTGCATGAGGAAATCATGTGCTGCTTTAGGTATACCAATATTGAATGTTTTCTTTTCTCCCTGAAATTAAGACTTATTCATTGGATTAAATAAAAAAATCCCTCACTTATCAGCTCAGTCATTCACTCCCTAGCTGCACTCGTTCCCTTTTCATTGACTGTCTGTCTCTTCTCTCTCTCTCTACAGAGTGTTTGAACCACGGAGCTGTACACACAGTGTCCCAATCCTGCTACAGCAAACAGAGATGCACCGTAACCGTTGACAACCACACCTTCAGGGACCCCTGTATGCCAGGAACCAGGAAGTACCTTACCGTCCTCTACGCTTGCGGTAAAAAAAAGAAAAGAAATACCATCCACCTTTAGTCACATAATAGAATGAAAGGCCTTGGGATTGAAAACAGAGAAGATAAAAAAGTTATCTGTACAGCACAATCTCTTGACGTTATCCCGTTGGCACGAATATTGTGTCTCCTACGCCGGCTTCCTATATGCTGGTCAGAGCAATCAGTCGTATCACCCCCCCTCCTCCCAAATCACACAAAGAGAAAACAGAAGGTGGAAAAGCATAAACTCTGAGCCTGGCTTTGTGAGGGTTGAGGCTGGTATCCGGGGGAACTTCCTGTAATTGGGCTGAAATGCCAGTGAGGTCATACACTGACATTGTAAGCGAATGACTTGACTCCAGGCTGACAATACACAATTATCCAATAGAGCAGTATAAATGTTCTAATTGTGGGCAACAATGAGCGAATGGGGGAGGTGGAGTCCACTGACCAGACTGCATAAGTCTTCGTGTGAGTCTACGCTTGGTGAAGCCCAAAGGTTTCGAGCTGTAGTAGAGTAGCCTAGTCTTAACGGTACCCTTACCCGGACCCTGTCTATCCCCCACATCCAGTACCAGAAGCCCTGCTCAGAGCTGCAGACCCGGACTTGGCCCCCGGGTTACCTACACTGGATCTGGAAACTGGTAATTGCGTTATGCATGTTTAATTACAATTTCAATTCATATAATGACATACAGTGACATTTTCACTTTTCACCTTGTTAGCTCTATTCTCGTTTTTTTTGCATTTTCCACCAAAAAATTTTGAGGATAGAAACGTTTTGACTTTACATTTCAACCAAAAATATCATGTTTCCGCTTATGCAGTAAAAAGCACACAATGGACTAAATCTGATCTTTCAGTTGCTTGCTTGACTCAATTGAATCCAGAAGGAATCACATCAAATTCTTACACTTTTTACTTTTTATACGCCATGTCAACGCTCTATACTCCATTTCACGTTATCTCATTATATATGATATTTATATTACCAGTTAATCCTACATTCTTCTGCCCCTCCAAAGGTCCACCTGTGGATGTGGTGGCCCCTTTCCCAAAAGGCACCGGTCTGCCCATATACCCTGGAGCAATGATGAGCAACTCGCTCGTTACCTACGCCTACATCAAAGGTAAGCACCAACAGGATAGGAACATGATGCACGTAAACATACACACACACACAAACGAGTTTTGTATTCCCGCGTGGCTTCAAAATCTGCCACCTGTACCGTCACTAGAGCACCCCGAGATGGCGGCGCTGCTCTTCACCTGCAGCGTGTGCGTGGGCCTGCTGCTCACCCTATTGGCCGTATCCATCCGGGTCAGCTGCAGGCCAGGGCCAATCAGATGCCTCGCCAGGGGCCGGAGCCACGCCCACCACCGCAGAGAGCAGGAGGAGGAAGACAAGGCTGATGATGATGGCGACGAGGAGGAAGAGGGAACATCCAGTTCCTTGATCTCGACCAAAGACAGGAAGTCCTTCAAAGACTGGGAGGAAGTGACGTATGTGAGCGAGGCGGCGGAGCGGGCAGAGAGGATGGAGAGGAGGGAGATGGTCATGCAGGAGATATGGATGAACGCGTACATGAACGGAGCCCCCGGGGAACCCGTGTGATCCGACATTTTGTGTTTTACGATATTCAGCCGATGTTTATATGCACGCCATAACATCACAGAATGTGTTGTTATTTTGATCAACCTGTGGATGCTCATAATGCTGGACAACTGGAGAGGAACAGCAGCATCAACTTGCAGGTCATCTCACGGTTCAGGTTTGGTAATGTGGAGGGTGTTTGCTCATGTCTCATACGATGTTCTTTCCTGGTAAAAACCAGGATGAACACTGGTTCCTATCTGGAAAACACACTTCTTGGAAGCTCAACACTGGGCGGAATAGTTCAGCCAGATGTTTCCAGAATAATACCACCCGTGGTGGGACTGACTTGCTTACACCTTGAACTCAAGAAGAAAGTGGTGGCTGACGTGGAACACACAAGGGTGACCCTAACCTTGCTATGTAGCGACATCCTGTCTCAGGACGGCTTGGTGGCTTCTCGGACGGTTCACCGCTCGGACAAAGAGAGGAAAGGTGTAGCATCCTTCTTCCCGCGATTTGATCGGTGAAAAGTTTGTTGATACAGGAAATGATAATGTGTTGCCTAATGTAACCAGAACAACAGCAGCATGTATATATTGAACAGCGCACACAATGCTTTTTTGTTGGAGTTTTCTTGGACAAGGAAAGGAATATTTTGTGCATTTTGTTTTCATTGCATTTCATTTATTTCAGTGAAGTTTAAATAAAACAAGTTTCAAATTTGACAGTCTGTGAAGAACAAACAAGTAAATAAAAAAGAAAAGAAAAATCAAAAACTCCACTCCACATGCTTCGGTTTAAACACAACACAACGTTGTTTAACGTTGCAATCTGCCCTATACGCAAGTCGTTACGAGCCATCCAACAGAACACCCACTAAACCAGTCAGGTTAAGTGGGTTATACAGGTTATCCTCTGTAACAACACCATAACATTATGGCTGGACGGTTTTGTTGTTGTTGGAACTAAGCGGAGCAGACATTTATTAAAACAAGGCAGAGATAGCTCTGAGGAGCAGTTAAGGCTGGTTGAGAGAAGTGTGAGGTCCGGAGCTTCAGAGGTCTCTTCACTATCTCGGTCCCCATTTGATGTTGTTGAGGCCTTGAAACTGCCTCTTCAGGGCCTGTCTGTCCGACCAATCAGAGTCCAGGTGGCTGTCATCGTCTGCATCCTCCAGTTTCTGAAATGCCACAGCCGAGCTGACATTTTAGAATATAACCCCTACCATCTTTTAAAAAAAGGTATACCTCTTGACCTTTTTTCTGTCCTGATGTGAATCAATATTGGCCCTACCTTCAACTCCTCCTGTCTTCTGTAGTAGTGCATCATCATTTGCTTCTGCTGGTCATCAGTGACGACAGGCTCTCTCGCTGGCGCCCCCTGGCCTCTCTGAAAGGAACAGCGACACAATACAGTTAAAATCAAATTGATTTAACAGTCATCATTCCTGACAGTGTTTCATTTCACATTACATTGTTTTACTTTACAAATATAAAGTGAGTAGTTCCCACCTTTTGGATTTTGACTACAATCTTGGTCTTCTCATTTTTGCCGATGTAGTCCTGTAGTTTCTTCTCCCTGTGCAGCTCCTTGGCAGCCCACCACAGCTGGCACTCCTGCTCCGGGACCACCTGGAGAGAGGCCTGCAGGACGCGGCCAGATGGAGGAGACAAACAGAGGGGGAAGGAGGGAGAATGCAAAAACTTGTTACAGCGAGACAGATTGTTAACTCCACGAATGCACCCGAATCACCCCAAAAAACATCTAATGTGATGTTACGCTTATGAAAAGAATAACATAAAATAAACTAAAAAGGCCAGAATGAGATTTTAATGTTATGCTTAGCTGTGAAAATACTACACTAATTAAGCTGTAATATTCGTATTTTATAAAGCGATTATCGGTACACTCAGTTCCTGGTTGATCTAGGATTTCAAAATTAGAATGAAGCCTTTTTGGTGAAGTGTAAAAGCCTGATAACATGACATGCGGATGGACAGAGGTTCCCCTCACCTGCGTTCCTGAGAGGTCTTCATTGTTCTCCAGCTCCATCCTGATTGGGTCGTGAGGAGGAAGACCCATGGGGTACACAATCATGACTGCGCCCCTCAGCTGATCCAGGGCTTCCTTCACCATCTCCGCGGTAACGCAAACACCAGCCTGCGCTTGTTTCTAGTGGGGTGATGGCCAGCCGAGTGAGAGACAGTGAGAACAAAAGTGTTTAGGATGATTTACAGCAGCCCATTCCTGCGCGGCTCATCAAAATGTGTGAGGCAACTATCTGATCTCATGAGGGTGTAAGAAGAAACAAAATTGATGTTTAATTTATTGTCATTCTTACTTTGGAGATTAACGCCTTCGCCTCTTCCATCGTTTTCTTCAGCACTTCTTTCATCTTGTCGTTTGGAGCTGTAGAAGAGGAGTAAAGGGATGAGATGCATAAGACTAGAGATTGGTGGCATGAGAGGTCATTTTCTCAGGTAATACAATACAGATAATATCTAAAAGCCAAGTCTTGTTGACATTAAGAGGGCTATGTGGATTTGGGGCTGGACAACGTGTTTGAGGCTTACCATGTCCATTCCTTCTCCCGATCTCATCCTTCCTAAACACCGCTCCTCCGCTGGGAATACACTTCTCTTCCCATTCATCCTTCAGCTTCAGCTCCAGCACCTGGTCCTCCGTCAGGCCCTGCATGTTGGGAGGGAGTGTGACCCCGTGCTCTGCCAGCTCTGGCATCTCTGCAAGGGAAGAAATAAACATAACATGTCAGAAATTCTCACCAAACATTTAGCAGTGAGAATGCTATCGCGATAACTCACTGAGCTAAATATTTTGGTTGTGCGAGATCCCAGTTCGTATCGTCACTTGTTTTGACAGCATATGCAGCGTTATGTAGTAATATATGTGAGAGATGAGGGTTTTCACCGGAACATATCCTTTCCACTCTGAGCCTTCCGTTGTAAACGACTGCGACTTGCTGGACCAGGGTCTCCACGGAGACGTCCGCGGTGGTTTCCAACAGAAACTGGCTTTCGTCGCCACGCTTCAGGTGTAGTTGCACCATCACGAAATCCTATACACCTAAAGTTAGAAACTACAACAACAGGAGACGTTCTGAGGTTAGTCAGCTTTTTCTTTTTTCTTTACCAACAGCAACAATAAGAACGTGAAATGCTACAAGACAGCGGTGGTTACGGAAGGTATAACTGAAGCTGTAGAAAGAACCTGTATCCATAGCAACGTTAAACATTGGTTGCTCGAGCCCCGAGCCCCTACCTGAAGAGCCCTCGCGGTATCTCTCGTCTCGGGTTACCGAATTGTTTACATTTCCGCGCACAAATATACAACTTGCAACGGAAACATAGTATACATACCTGCACTGGGATGAAACAATCATAATTCGATATAAAGGTATTATCTGCATCAACATATGTAATAATATTCAAGTCAGCCAAGACGAATGGTACTGTCCACTTCCTAGCCGTTTTCTTTGTGTACAATTTTAAGTGACTTTACTAATCTAAGCAGTAACTCTGCCCTCTACAGGACAATTACAAAAAGTATTTCTAATAATCTGATAATCATAGACATATAATATATTTGAAAAACAGATTGTCTTGCTTGGAATAAACTTTCTACATTGGAAAGAAGAGCACAACTTGCAGGTCAACTGACATTTATTATTGCATACATACAACACAAAGTGCTTTATACATAAATGTGCCGTCAGCTTTTCACTTAAATATGGACTCTTGGATATTTCATACATAAACTGCAGCTTAGTTTTCCATTAATACATACAGAGTATGGTCAACAACACAGATTTGTATTTACTATGGAATCAGAAGCATAGAAAGGGGACACCAACCGAACGAAAGGACCAAATTGTTTTCTATAAAATCTCATCTGAACATGACTGGACACAATAAGCACTACTAAGCTATCATTAACGCTTCAGCTTCAGTTTCTGCTGCAAACATGTGGTACGACTGGATTGAATAAAGGTGTTTTCGGGATAAAGTAGTCCAATATAGAGCCTTTAGCAGTAGACTGCATCCACTTCAGCTGTTTTCAGTTCAGACAGATATTTTTTTGCAAAGCCAATAAATATATATTTATATTTATATCAAGAACATTGGGTTGCAATACACAAGATATACATTAGTAAAGTGTTACGCCCATCACATTCTCTGCATGACCTTTAGACTCTTGGAGCATTTATGAATGCAGGGGGTACAGCCAAATATAATATGGACATAGTGGGGACGATCTAAAACAACCACAACCGCTTGTTTATTCGTTTTTATATTCATATGCACCAGTACCGTAGATACCTGTAATAACTCCAGAGAGAGTGAGCGAGAGAGAGCAAAAGTCGGCAGTGAAACAAAAAACTTAAACCACCATCAACACAAACATGACAACTTAACCTGTGGAGTCAATTGGCTGGCCGAGAGCATTTGCTGAAAACACCACGAAAACAGACTTTCAACAATCCAACACAAGCCTTTCGAAGGAGACAACTGCACCAAATGGTTGTCCATAAGTACCCACTGAAACACTGTGGCATGTGTTGGTCAACACTGTTCCCTTCAGTCAAAATTTATTTAACTATATTTTTCAGTCGGTTGACACACGATGTATCGTCGACATCGTCGACACGATCAATGTGACAAATTCTCGGCAGGGTGCTTTAAAGAATAAAATGAATGTAAAAAAACGGAACGTGTTGACTGTACATTTCCATATTCCCTAATGCCACAATACAAACTATTGTAGGCGACACTGCAATCATCTATGGTTCAAGCCACTGCCAGGGGAATACAGTGACCGACTGTTGGAGGTCAAATCTGTATGCACACACACATTCACAGACACGTCACACACACAATGAGACATTACACACCTCAAACACAGCACGTTACTTCTCAACACAGTATCAATAGATTATCTAAAGAGCTTTTTTTTTTTACAAACGGAAAAATATGCATCTTTTTTTTTTGCAATAAACAATACAACAAAACAAATTAAGTCGCTGAAGCAAAATGCCCTTTTTTTGTAGCATTCTGCGTGGAATTATTCTGCACCTGACTTGTATCCGGTAGGATACGCCAAAAGACCCCGAGAAGGTCATCCGAGTTCTCAGAAGATCTCGCCGCACCCTTCCCATCTACACTCAGTTATGGCTATGGAGCTTTGGATAAATTCAGAATAATCTACGCCTAACCACTAGACAAGAAGTGAAAGCAGCTTCAAAATCCCTTGCGTGAATTTCGTTACACAGGGCTCCAACCCTGCCACAACAACAACCACACGGAAAACGACCATGAGAATGTACGGAAACCGAACGTCAGTGCAAGTCAGTGACACGTTTTGCATTCAAAATGATAAACGGTTGTCACAGATATAGAAACGCACGTCACGTGAGTAACTTCAGCCCAGGGAGGACAAACGTACATAATAATTACCATGTATACATTTGTATTTAATATACAGTAAAAAAAATAAATCGAATTTAGCGAAAGCGTGACAGCCCAGAGACCGATGGAGAGCCGACCAGAGTGAAAACTGCAGTTTGTCTGTCTGAGCCCACCAGATATATCACAGAGCATTCGTTCTGCGGCAACAAGCAGTTTCACGAGCGTGTTTGTCGCCGCTGGGGACTGTCAGTAACCAGTGCAACTTAAAAGTACATTCATGTTTAAAATAATAATAAAATGTAGCAAGTATCACTACTGCAGTTACCGGCTGCTCTGTTCAATACGTTTAATGTACAGGAGCTGCGTAACCTCTGCTCAGTGACACTATAGACAGTTAGCCATTTAGACTGTTAGCCATTTGGAGACACACGCAGCTACTTGCAATGCAAAGCGATGTACGTCATTTTAACGGAATGAGCTAGCAAAAAACACAAGCGTTCTACTTTAAAAGGGCACTTCCATGAAGTCCGATATGACGTAGCCTTGGCCCCTGCCAGAGTTGTTGGTGTGGTGGATATGAACCAGTGTGTCTTTGACTATTTAGATAATTCTATATATTTACGTGACAACCTCACAATAAGCAACCGCCACGTGCTGGTTGTGGGACCGATATTGCACAGCAGATTACACAACACACAAATGTCTCGCAATACGCACATTTAGTACTTTATACAACTATATAGACACAGGCATGTATTTCTTGCCCTAAATAAAAATAGACCATCTTATGAGCCATTCATAAGATCATTTGTGACGTAAAAGGAACGATGAGTATGGTGATAACTTTGTATGGGGTAACAGACGTTGTGGCCTGTACATTTCCTGTGTTGCCGTTCATTCATAAACACCCAAGAAATATTTTCCTATTCTTTTCTCCGGATTCAGAGGTTCGGTCTATACTCATCTTAAACACCATCTCTTTTGAACATACCTCACTCACACACACACACTCACACATACACACACACACACTTGTACACATTTACCCTATATCTATACATCACTCCATGTGCCTGACGCTAGGAATCTGGGAAGAAGTCGAGGGAGAAGACGGCTCCGTGTGGCGGCTTGGGGAGCTCGCCGGGCGCCGTCCTGCTGGGGACGGGTGGAGGGAGAGCCGGGAAGGACGGGGTGGAGGAAGACGCCCAGGAAGGCTCCGGGTCAAACCCGGAAAAGGGCGGCTGAGCCTGGGGTGGGAGCGGGCAAGCGGGCGGGAGGCCCGGGGCCGTGGTCCCTTGGGGGAAGTGAGAGTCGTCGTCGAAGGTGACCCACCTGGGCTGGGTGGGCTGTTCCGCCCCCACCGCGGGGGGCTGCCGGCGAGGCGGGAGCGTCGCTGAACGAGAGATGGCGGGCGGGGCTAGAGGCAAGGTGGGGCCCGGGGTGAACAGGGGGGCCGGCGTAGGGGGAAGAGTGAGTGAGGGTCCCAGCAGGGACATGGTCCTATGCAGGGGTGTGGGCGTCGGGGCCAAAAGTGGAACCGCCGACGGAGGCGGAGCTATGGCAGGGAGGGGGATGAGGGGCTGAGAGAGTGAAGAGGGGGCCTGTCGCTGGAGACTGAGGTCAGGTGTGAGCGCCTGCGTGTGGGGCCGCTGCTGCATCATCAGCGGGCCCGTGAAAGGGTTGGTGCTGCTGGGCCGGGCCGGGGCGGCCTCGCCCAGGGAGGGCAGAGGAGAGGCGCGCAGCGTCTCCTGCGAGCGGCTGCGCGACGGGACGGGCGGGGGCGGGAGCAGCGTGGCATTACAGAAGGAGAAGGAAGAGGAGCAGGGAGAGGAGGAGCAGGTGGAGGAGGACTGGAGGCCCTGCAGGGAGGAGAGCGGGGCGGTCTGGACGGAGAAGGAGGAGGGCAGGGTGCCGGAGGAGAACAGATGGCCGGGGGCAGAGGGGGGAGCGCGCAGGGAGGTGCCCCTGGTGAGGGAGCGTGTGTTGGTCCAGGAGGAGGAGGAGGAAAGGAGGTCTGATGCGAGTGTGTCGAAGTGGTCAGGCTTCCATTGTGCTTCTCCGTGGATGCCGTCGAGTCCATTAGCCTGCGGAGGGAGAGAGAGAAGTATGCGGTGACAGGTGACAGTGCACACGGGGGTCTGGTGTGAACGAAGTTAACGTACTCAAAATATGGCAGACAACCAGCTTATAACAATAATTCTTTATGATTCATAAACAGTTGACTATGAGCAACTGTTTATGAATCATAAAGAATTCCTCTTAATACGAGATACCACATTTTAGCCGTAGGAGGAAGTTCAAAGTTCCTTTCAGGAACTTGCCAAATAAAAACGTTACAAAACATTTTTTTTAAATAAAATGAAAGAATGCAACATGAAGCACACATAACTGCTGACAGACTGCAGTAAATTAACATCCACACATTATGAACATTATTCATTGGAAGCTGATGACGAGTCACCAGTCATTGCATACCTGCGCACTCATCACTTTTTCTACCGAAGAGAGCAGATATGGAAGGACTCTTGGGTGTGTGTGTGTGTGGGTGTGTGTGTGAGGTGGGTTGGGAGGGGGGTGTGAGACCGACAATAAGCAGTGCTACATTTTTTTACAGATTCACCTATGGATCGCTAGGTAGACTGACAAAAAATAACGTCCATCCATACACTGATCGAATGGAGAGAAGAAAAAAATAACACGACACATGGTTACCGAAACTTGCGATGGATTTAGGGAACGTCAATAATACAC
>OMKX01013924.1:8413-19129 GCA_900302425.1 Brosme brosme
CTATAAAATAACAAATTAGAAACCAGGGGAGTAGACTAAACAGGTGAAGATCAGCCTACTACCCTGGTACATGACAGTAGTAGACCCATAATAAGTGTTATGAGCGAAACCTTTAACAAACTGTGTTGAAATTAAAATTCATAGGATGTTCGATGTCTCCTTCATGGTTGTTCCACACATTCAGGAGCACAGTTGGACCAGTAGTAGCTCATACAGTATAACCGCCACGCCCAGGCAATTCTGGAATTTGATGGCTGACTACTAACAACATCAACGTTGAATTTATGACTAGATTTCCCTGTTTGGAATTTGGTGACCAGGGACTTTAAGTATCATGTATGTATTATGTATTACAGTACTGTAACCAATAGAGAGTTGTGATAAGATACCTTACGGATACAAATACATGCAACTGTGATCCAATATAATACAGCACTGTCCCAAATTACAGGTGTGTTTTCTCCCGACGAACCAATCAAATCAAAAGTAGGATAAGCCAACTCACCTCTGTAGATTCTTATAAGGCAAATTACCATTTCTTCCCATTTTCTATACTACTCTTACAGTTTGATGTGGCACAAATTAAATGACTACATGACTCCAACATAACTCAAGCTGGCAGTCAGGAATGATAAGCATTGCACATGGGATAAGCTGTGCTTTCTAAAACAAAACAAAAAAGTTTGCACAATAATTATACATTATGCACGTATACTACTATCATGCAAGAACTACAAAAAATATAAACACTAAAAGACCATGTATGCCATTTGTGGTTGCTCTATTTATTCCTTCAGAGTCTTTGTGGGGAGTACCTTGAGGAAGGGGATGAGGTAGGGTTGAGGTGAGGACTTGAGCTCAGCCTGCAGTCGGCTGGTGAACTCCTCAGGCTCAATCTTCGCATCCTGGGGAACAAAGAAGAGGCCGTTCAACAGGAACAACTACACGGAAGGCACAAACTTCACAATAAAAGCCTCAGTCCGTTGAATACTAATGGTATGGGTTAATGGGTAATGCTCCGGCCTTACGAGTAGATCCTGCACCAGGGTCTTCACATTCTTGGAGGTATCCGGGGAGGGGGAATTATGGGATGCCAGCT
The DNA here is from genome assembly GCA_900302425.1 of Brosme brosme. Taxonomy (NCBI): domain Eukaryota; kingdom Metazoa; phylum Chordata; class Actinopteri; order Gadiformes; family Lotidae; genus Brosme; species Brosme brosme. The sequence goes on from OMKX01013924.1 coordinate 9,513, forward strand.
TGATCAGCGTCGCCAGGAAGTTTTTACATTTCTTCACGTTTTCCTGCATCTCCTGTGATCGTGAAAAATGTACATCAGAGTTAAAACAAATTAAAAAGGTCATGCCACGTTAAACCTTCCAGCTCAGTTCATTCTCATTCGTATATATATATCCAGACCCTGAAATACGGGATCTTTTTTTTTACCTAAAGGCACCGAATAGGGAATACATACACATTGTTTTCCTAAAGATGACAGGGTGGGTAACTAAATGACAATTTGTACAGAATGCTACGTGCATTATATGCAGTTCTACTCTTTATAAATAGTCACACAAGTCATGAGTGTACAAACCCTTCCGTATTCTGTGAAAGACTTGTGTGACTACATTTCAATACCTCCAAGGAAATTACTTTAAAACACTGGCACCTTAGTTTTAACACATTTGGGCCGCTCCATATACTTTGCTCCTTTCCATACGACCTAATATGTAGAGTGACATCAAAGACCATAACTGGGAGAGGAACAGATTTCTAAAGCAAGTACTCAAAGTGGGTTTGAAATTCATATATATAATGGTCGTCATACACGTATATGCCATTCATAGTTGTCCATGTCCATTCATTTTCCATGCACTTATGCTGATTAACTGGACTTTGCTTTGGATTCTTTTGGTTTGCGATGGGGGTTCTTTGCGTTACGATAGGATTACCTTTGGAATACAGCTAATAACTACATAACAATATATTTCAATATTATATGTTTAAATAACAAATGTATCCATCTGTTGATTGGCAGCTCATGTATACCATGCGGAAAATCACACCTCAGTGCATTTTCAAAATAAACATACAAGCAAGAATATTGGGGAATAACAGTGCGAGCAGCCACGTGACGTGACATGACATCAACTAGGGAACTGGGGGTTGAGAAACCTTGCCGATAAGAAACTCCTAAGTTGAGGTGGCATTTTATAGAAAACGTCCTACTTCAACGTCGTTAAATCCCGACTTCCGACAAATAACGGAGCACGCAGAGTCTCGGCAGGTGGGTGGGTACGTACTGTTGACACTATGGCTGTGCGGGGGGCAGCGGGGGTGACGGCCGTCCCTTGCGTCCCACCGGCCATGGCGAGGCCGGGCTGGACGCCGACAGGCTTGGCCAGCGCGTGCCCCCCCGTGGTGATCACCGTCCCGGGCTTGGGGGGAGGGGTGCTCATCTTCCCCGAGACTCCGGCTCCAGCGGGCGCCACTGTGATGGCCTGGTGGGAGATGGGACAATGACAAGATGACGTCATGGATGGAACTAGATCAACAGTTTGGTGTCAGCAGGCACAGCTCTTAGCACAGCGGCTCACAGGGAAGAAGAGTTGCGTGGGAAGAAGCGGAGATGTAGAGTGACTCTTAATATCATGCTCGTAAATGACTAGTCACAGTATTCTTATCTTCTGTGTTTTGTTTTTCCGATGAAATGGGAGTTTGAAGAGAGTTCTTTAAAGGGTGGCAAATTTAGCGATGCACTTTTCCCTATACCTTGAAGTGATGACAACAGAAATCCGTAATGGACTGCTAATTATGTTGTTGAGGGTTATCAAGGTGTGCATTAAGGATCAGATTATGTTCTATGAAACCCTTGCAATCTCACATAATTCTTCGTAAATCTATAGATTTCCTTGTATTCCTTCAAGACGTTTTTCCATCCCGGTTTCCATCACTTTAGCTTGAGCCGTTCATATCCGATGGGAGTGTGACCTATAAAAATGTAGAGGAGGACCACGCACCTGTACAACAGAGGGAGAGGGGGAACCGGCCTGAACCATTCGGGGCTGATTTGGGGAGGCCAGGCGGACAGTCTGGGTTGTACCAGGAAGCTGGAGGAAGAGAGGAGGGTGGAATGAGGACAAAAACGCTGCCACTCATACAGTCATGGCCAGAGGTCTTTTGCTTTGTGTGTTGTTGTTGGCTTGTTCTTCACAGAGATTTGGTTTCATTTCTTTGTTGTAACATTAAGTCTCCATTCCTTCTAAACAATATAATATATTTGTTATATCTTTCAAATTTTCTCAGAGCGTGCATGAATTTAAGGACATTATCATCATATTTATGTTTGAGTCCGTGCTAATAAATATGTTATATAAGCATTCATATAAACACCCCCAAACAGGTTTTGCTCTATGTAATTGTGATATTTGATTGTGTCAACATCATGCAGCTGGTCCGAGTAGTATTCTTTGCCAAAAGACGTTTGGGTAAAGGGGACATTGAAGTGCTTAGGCTGCTGCGTGTTCTTTTCAACCACGCGCACATTTCTCCCCAAGGTGAAGTTAGATGGAAAGGAATAAAGGAATGCTGGACAAATAAGCATGTGCTGTTGTTTGCATGTAGCCTTTTTTTTATCTTCCCTTTCCCATTTCAGAACTAGAGGGCTATAGAATCGACTGACACACAGTATGACCCACCGTAAAAGATGTCCTCCTGGAGGGCTATAGAAGCCTTTGACACACGCACCGACACACAGACACGCACACACACACATACAAAATATGACTGCATCAGGGGATATTCTTTCCTTACCGGACTGGGGGCGCTGACTCGGATGGTGGCGCCGGCTGTTGGGGTGGCAGGCCTGGGGGAGATGTTGGACACCGCCTGGCCCTGTTGGCTCTTTGCCTGGGCCTGGGCCAGAACCTGCTGGGGAACCATCACCAACTGGCCCGTCTCAGTACGCACCAGAACCATGCCTGGGAGGAGAGGGAGATAGACAAGCTGTTCTGTACCATTCTGTTGGAAGTGACGTTAGCACATCATCACTACAAAGATGCTATGATTCTGACAGATATTTTGGGAGGAGAGACTATCTCATTTTAGGTGGGAAAACGGCTAGGTGACAACCATTAACATTTTCTTAATAATCTGTCCCGTTACAGTATGCTAGTCTTCTTAACTCAGTTCATTAGGAGCTTGGCGCTCACATAACCTGCTGATTAAAAGAGTGTAACAAATCCTAGAGGAAACACTGGTCTATATGTCTTGAAGGAGCAGTGAATGTATAACACGATGCATAGTTACATGTTTTTGAGGTTAGGATTGTGATGTTTGCAGACAGTTTGCCATAGATAAACTCCTTTTAATGAGAGAAAGCACATTTGGGTGACCTATATTACCTGCATCAGCAGCAGCACTGATCTAACGATGGTACACTTGTTTCCTTACCTGGAGGTATGGTAAATCCCGGAGGAAGTTGAATGGTAGTCTGCTGTTGAGGTCTGACGGCTATCTGAGGCGCAGCAGTCCTTACGGTGTTTGCAACCAGCCCGGGTCTCTGTTGCTGGATTGACGTTGCCATTACAGGCGTTGTGGGGTGCCTCACGATGGTCACCGCCGGCTGACCAACTCCGTTGACGGCTGGTTTCATACCAGCCGCAAGTGTGACAGTGGTACTGGTCACGGTCTGGCTGATGGGGGAGTTAGCTGCAGGTGGCGGAGTACTGCCGAGAATGACAGAGTTGCCAGAAACAGGTTGATTGGGCACCAACATCTTCGTATGCATGAGAGGGTTGTTGTGGTTCATGACCTGAGATGTAGTGACCGTAGAGGATGCTACACCTTGGGTAATGAGAGGGGAACCCTTGGGGTCTACACCATTCTGGGACACACTGGACAATGGGCTAGGGTGTCTCGGTAATGTGATTGTAGAAGACGCCACCGACGACTGTGGTACAGTAAAGTTAGGCTGTGAGGACATGGACACGATAATATTGGAGCTACCAGCACTAACAGTACTTATGACACTGTTGGCTCCGGCTTGGGGAGCGATAGCGGGTGCGTTCACCAACTTCACACCTCCGGTGTTGCCGTTTAAACTTTGTAATCCAGGGGAAGCAGCCCTTAGACCCGCCGTTGTGATGATGTTTGGGTTAGGAGCGGTCACTACCGATGTGCCCGCCGAACCTAGAGCAGTAGCCCTGTTGAAGCTAGCAGCTGCAGACGGAGTCGCCAAAGTTACGGATCCCGGTACATGAGAAATAGTAGGAGATGCCCCAAGTGTTTGTAAATTAGATCCAGCGTTTATTACGCTCCCGGTAGTAACGGAAGAGGTAGTAGATGCGAGTATTTTGTTAGGGAGAGCCTCATTGGCGCTAGGTTCCTGATTTAACCCCGCTTTTGGATGCCCTTGTTGTGGCTGCTCCAGAGACCCCACTTGATCACGCACTTTCCCTGAGAACTGTTTGACAGCGCCCGAAGGTCCCTCTCCTTTATTCTCGGAATACGAAGCAGTAGAAGTCTTTTGATTACCAAGTTGTGATTCCAAAGAGCCAACTAAGTCGCTAACTGCTTTCTCATCTACCTCATTGAAGAGCATGTCCTCCAGTGGGTCGGAGGCTCCCGCCATCTTTGATGTTAGACCGTTGTGCAAATCGTATCGTAGAATGTACGCATGCGCGCAGGAACGGTGTTGTTTTTGGCTATAGAATTACAACTAATAGAAGGACCCGCATTCTTTTAGCAAAATGGGAAGTCATTCGTTCTTTTTTGTGTATATTATGACCGTTGTGTGAATGATTTGATTAGATGGAGGCAAAATATACACATTCAATGGAAAAACACGATATAATGCACAAACACAATATAAAAAGAAACAAACGATATCTATGATATAAAATATCAAAATACAAATATATTAACATGAAATATAGATTGAAATAAATATAATTAAAATAGACATTTATCAAGGTATTAGCCATATATTATTTTCAATAGGCTCATAGCCAACCATCTCTTGAAATAAAAGCAATTATTTTTAATCATGATTAAATATGAGGGGACACGATGTACCACATCAAAGACTATTTACATAACGGATATGCTTATATACTTATATGCAACGAACGTCAACATCAACAGCTGTATTTTCACAAGCATTAAAATAAGAAAGCGTATCCAAAATAAATATAGAAAATAAAAAACGACAGCCCTAATCGAGGTAAGCAAACGTAGCATATAATGGTAAGCTACGCTACTTATTAATATACAATACTCATTATAATCATACCCTAGCCCTAATATTTGTTGTTGAGATTAGCTGTTTCCCTGTTCGGATTGTATCAACAAACGTATTGAAATGCAACTGCAAGTAAAATAAGGCGAAAAAAGGGAAATAAGGAAAATACAGATAAATAATTATTCTAATAGGTTAAAACTAATAAAAGAGCTACATCATTTCCATTCCTAATATTAAAAAATGTGGCATTATTCGACAGACAAAACGTAAGACTTATTTTTGCCTGCAAAAAGAATATGGAGTCGATCAGCGTCTTTTCTAGCATTTGTAGCTCTATATTCCGACCGAGAGTGTAAACGCGCGATATTATGATTTCCCATTAACCCCCGCGCTGAGAACGTTTCGATGGAAAATGAGGTAGCCATGTTGAAATGGTAAAATCGGGGCTTGGAGAAGCAGCTATCGGAGAAAGTTGGAGCAATATTTTGACATTTTGTTGGGGGGTTTGGGACCGGCGTCGAATTTCTTCTTGAACGAGACTGTCGTATAGAGCGCTACGATGAGCGGAGGGACGCCTTATCTTGGTAGCAAAATCAGCCTGGTGTCGAAGGCCGAGATCCGCTACGAAGGGATTCTGTACACCATCGATACCGAGAACTCCACAGTCGCACTGGCGAGAGGTAGCTAATGGGCTCACATTTAGTTATTCTCTGCTAACGTTAGTCGACTAGCACTGAACACCGCCAATATGTAATCGGCTTTCTAAATACGGGTATGCATCCGTTGTTGTGCCAGACATGCAGGATAAGCTGTCTAGGGCACACAGGGTTAATTTCGCGTCAGTAATAAGTTGGAAGTGACAGATACCGTAGTTTGCTAACTGCCACCGTTGGTTAACACTCAAGTGTTTAGCAAACTAAAACCAGTGGTTAAAAGAAGAATGCAACTGCAACCATAACTATTTATATATGGTTAACAAACTAAAGGATTTAGCATTATATTGCTAGGATTAAGAACCTTTGCTAACCCGAGCCAGTTTGTCTACATATGCATGGTCACCACGCAGTGGAATTGGCCGAGCACAGGTGTATTGTTGAAGTTGATCAGATTGTTCTCCATTCTAAACACATTCCCACCAAGTTTACTATCAATTATATTTGTAGCAGCCTCTTTAACCATGTGTTCCCAAGTTAGCCCCTGATCATACAGTTGTTTTTATTACCCTAGCTTAAGAATATGATAAGATTAGACCGCATCTAACGAGACATAACTTGGTGGTGTGTCCGTTTCCGGCTAAACACTATTGTGGTTGGTCTGACTTAACGTTGTCTAAATGTGATCTTCATCCTTTTCTATAGTTCGTTCCTTTGGCACGGAAGACCGCCCCACCGATAGGCCTGTCCCACCCCGAGATGAGATCTTTGAGTACATCATCTTCAGAGGCAGTGACATCAAGGACCTCACTGTATGTGAGCCCCCAAAGTCGAGTGCTCCTCCGCAGGATCCAGCCATTGTCCAGGTTTGTAGTCTTAATGCAAACCATCCGTTGGCTATTAGTGAGTGAAATGCGCTGTGAGAATATCCGACTGCGCCCGCCTCTGTATGAGACTATTATGATTTTTTTTGATGCAACCGCCTGATTTCTTATTAATCAGGGCATCTCTTCTCTGATTGGTTCGGGGAATCCATCTTGCATGTCAATCACAGGTGTGTGAAATGGAACAATTCTCAATAACAGAAATGTAGAGAGGGATGGAATGTTTTCTCTTTGGTAAATATGAAAATCTTGGCCTCTTCAACTATTTTTCTCGCCGTCTTTACAGCTCTTGAATCTTTCCTACAGGACATTTTAAATGCAGTCTCAGTTAACATAGCTTGGAGTCATAAGACAAAACAGGTTTTTGTATTTCAGGGTTTAGATGGCTAAGTAACCCTGGTTCTCTCTTCAGTCTTCCTTGGGCTCTGCTCCACCGCCTGCTCCAGCCACTGCCTCTGCCCCATTCCAGTCTGCCGGCTCCTATGGCCTCTTCAACAGGGCCCCCGCGCCTTCCTACAACCAGTTCAGCAGCGGCGCCTTGGTTTCCCCACAGTTTGGAGCTGCCGGCGTCGGTAAGATCCAGTAGGGCTGACGCGATGTGTTCGACAAAGCCGACTGCCCACACAGGCAGTTCCATTCATTTGACCGGTATTTTTAGCTTGACCGGTATATTTGAGCTCATGTTTAGTTGTTGTTGCTCTCCTCTAGGCCGGAGCAGCCCCAATCTGGATCCACTGAGGAAAAGCCCCACACTTGAGCAGGCCGTGCAGGCCACCTCCTCAGCCCCCACCTCCTCCTCCACTACAGTGCTGCCAGCCCCCGGCCTGGCCCTCAGGAGCCCGGCCCACGGCCGCACGGCGCCCACCACGGCCAACCACGGCATGCAGAAGGCCCCGCACCAGGACCGCCTGGACCCAAGGAGGGGTGAGCCTGTCAGGGGAGTCCGCAGCAGCCAGGGCTGGCCTGCACCCCACCCCACCTCAGCAGCTCACACTACTGCTGTAGATAGGGCTCCCACCGCAGGGCCATTCCACTCTTTCTTTAACTCGTCAGGTGAGGCCTCTGCTCGGCATACACGTACTCACACATATATGCATCACGACCGCACTCTACATGGTCAGAAAGGAACCTGATAAGATGTTTCAGAGTTTTACTCTAGAGGTAAGAGTCTGACGGCAGGAGGCTGGGGCTGTCATGTGGTTGTCCAGTGCAGGGCTCTTTTTAGTGATTTTTTGAGCAGAACACTGCAGAACACTTCCGCAGGTTAAGTTTGTAGAAGGTTTAACTGCAGGAGATAGTACTCATTCTTAATTTAGTGAAAATCATACCATTACCATTCCACTTTGAATTTTGTTTAGTTTTAAGTTCACATGAGCTGTTGCTTACTGGCCTTTTTTTCTCGCCACTACCCGTCCGCTGAGACAATTCACGTTCACCCACATCATACAATTTGTTTTACCATATTGCAATATTACAACTGTTTTGTGTATCTTTTAAAAACATATATTATTTTGTAGATTACATTTTTAATGATTTATAATGCTATCAATTGTAATTTTACATCTATCAATGTTTTTGCCTTTGCGCAGCAGCTGCAGGGCCCCCGCCGAACCGCCGCGGGCGAGGGGGTGGACATCGTGGCAGGGGCCGTTTCAACGTGCGCCGGGACGGTCCGGTGAAGTTTGAGAAAGACTTTGATTTTGAGAGCGCCAATGCCCAATTCAACAAGGAAGAGATTGACAGAGAGTTCCAGAGCAAGCTCAAGCTGAAAGGTACTACATGGCTGTCAAATGCACTTAAGATATTTGTTTCGAAGAATTTGATAGGCGGGTCAACAGATGCGATATGCCAGAATGGTAACCCACCAACCCCATGTCATTAGCCCTAATCGGTCATACTATTTTTAGCACAGAGCACGAGCAAATCATTTTCTAACGTATTGCATATACATTACACAATCATAAAGGGTTATGGTTTTCAGAAGTCTTATTGAGATCAGGAGGCCGGCCCTTCCGAGGTCTTAGAAGCTTGATGGGGCCACACACATCTCCGAGATACAAGTTACCCTCACACTTGTTCTCAAATGAGTCTATTTTTGCATGGTTGATCGGCTGTGCTGTACATCCTTTTGTGGGATCCCATTGACCGTCAAGATGTGATTTACACTGCTGTCACCCAGACGATAAGGTCATCAAGACGGAAAAGGCGGTGAATGGAGAGGAGAAGCCGGACTCTGGTGTGGAGACCCAAACCAGCGAGGGTACTGCTGAGGAAGAGGGGGATCCCCTGGGACCCAACTGTTACTACGACAAGACCAAGTCTTTCTTCGACAACATCTCCTGTGACGACACCAGGTATGCAACCACTGGTATATTTAGGGCTCTTGCATTGGTATTGATCTTCTTATCCTTCACATTGTTCTATATTTTATGAAGTTGGTCCGTTGGCACTTAGTGGTGAATACTTGTTGCATTTTCATGATACTGGTATTAACATGTGAATTTGCATTACGGGATGACAAATGGTAGCCAAGCATCATGCAACAACTAAATGACCAATTTTGTAAATGATTGACTTGTACATGTGTCTACAAATATATCTATCACTTTTACAGAAAGGCGAACGAGAAATCTGGCATTTCTGTTTTCCCAAGGTACGGTTTCACTCAAGGACTTTGCTTGTAGCTATTGGTTATGGCAGCGGTTAACAGCTCATCATCATTAATTAGTCTGTGCTCGACAGCCAAACTGCTTAAAAATTGTCCAATTGCAGGCTGATAGTAGCAGCATCACTAATCCCCTGCTGGATCACATCTCTCCTGCAGGGAACGGCGGCAGACATGGGCCGAGGAGAGGCGGATGAATGCAGAGACGTTCGGCATCCCCATGCGGTCGAATCGTGGCCGCGGGGGTTATCGAGGCCGCGGCGGCATGGGGTTCCGCGGGGGCAGGGGTCGCTCGGCCAGCCGGGGGTCTTTCGGGCCTCCCCACGGAGGAGGATACAGGGGAATTTACAGAGGCAGCCAGGGGGGACGGGAGTTTGGCGACCTCCCAGAATTCAGGGTAATGTGTTAGCCATTCTCCATGCAGACTCTGCTCTA
>OMKX01014148.1:9353-22709 GCA_900302425.1 Brosme brosme
GAGCTTACTTTTATAGTCTTCAATTGCATTACCAAGAGAACCCCAACATTTTACAGCTTGTGCTTTCAAGTTCGGCTTTTCACATTTCGCAGCACAAATGTTTTTGCGTGTGATTTTAAAATGAAAAGTGCCCCTTTTTTAAAATAGATGGACCATTATGAAGGACTACAATTCTTTCAAGATGGGAGCATCTTATGAAACCAATTAATTGATTGCCATGATGTTTTTAATTTTAGAATGAACTTTTTAAAGATTTTCCAAAGACATGGCATTTGAGCCCAAAAAATTGTTTTCTTCTGGTGTTTTAAACATATGAAGGGCACATCTTGCGTCATAATTTTTTAAGGCTAACTTGGTATCACAAAAAGCCCATATTTAGTTCAAGCCTATAAAGGCATTAAAAATATAAATAAAAAGTCAATAACAATAAAGGCTTGTTCTCTAAATGGGTACTATATAATGTCCTCTTCTTAGTAGCATTTCTTGCTAGTAGCTATATATACTGCTTAAGATCCCGCTCCCATTAATTCTTAGAGCAATTTGCACCATGTTCTATGTAGCAGCCCTTCGTGTTTAAGTTGAATTCCTAAAAAAGAACTAGAATCATATTGGTTAAGCTGCGAAGCCCACCGCACAAATGTAGCATGGCTATATATTTTGCTCAGCTCAAATATGGCTGTCTATTTGGATGTGAAATTTTCCAAAATAAAATGCATGAATAAAACAAAATAGGGAAGCCAAGTGGTTTAATAGGGTAGTTCAGTTACCTAACAATGAAAAGTATACGCACAAACACTGGTAAATATCTTTTAATGATAGCAAGTAAATGTACATCACCTTCTTGCATTGGTTTTCATATTGGCATTTGGGAAACGTTCACGCCAGTCAATTTTCTCTTTGCATATAATGTTAAACATTGCTTTGAAATTACAAAGAGTTACTGTAATGTATTACGATGTGCTGAGAGTCTACGATTGCGGGCTTTCTTCACATATTTTTATTGGGAAACAAAATTTAAACTTGCCATATAATCCACAATATTTCATGAACCAAAGGACTACCTAGTAATTTTAAAAGAGAAAGACATTTGATATTGCTTAAATTACATTTAGTATTAATTTGGTATTGCATTGTATTAAAACAAAATCCCCATGCTGCATCCAGCTGCTGCATTCAATTTCCTTAACTTAAATTTCCTTTCCTTAATGTAGTATCAGTCCGTAACCACTTTATATCGCTAAACTTAAATTATTTTCTTTTGTCTCTTTTAGAGTTGAGCTGTTAACAGATAGCACAATCTTCAATGGAAGGAAAAGAAGACAACTCTGTAAGTATTCATGTTGTGTTCGAAAATCTTTTATTAACCCCAAATGCAATGTTCTTGTTCAGGCCATCAAAAACATTGTTTGTATAATGTTATTCTTTTGTGTGTGATATAGCCTTTATTCTGCACTTTACAAGTAACTTTTAGATGGATCTATTTAAAGTTGATGTGTTTGATTATAGGCTTTTGATTTCTGACATGGGTATTGGAGCTCATTTATTGAGATGTATTATACTTAAGTTGTTATGAGGGGGGGCGGGGACAGTTAATTATTGCTAAATATTTGCCCCTCCCCCATACAATCTATAATGGTTATTTCCATTTAAGAGATTCGTATTAAATGCATTTTTTTGTACCCGGTATCTTCTAAGCATATTGACATATGTGGTTATTTCCCAGTTTAAATGTTCAGATTTCACTTGTACACTGGTATACATTATAATTGTTTTAGTATGAACAATTTCAGAATCACATTTGCTTGCAACATTTTCGAATGGGTCACTTTTACACACAATGCATAATTATAGAGTAGAAGTTCGCGGACCTATATCGACCCCCTTGTGGACACTGATATATTTATATTAAGATTATACTTGTTGTACATTTTGTGCTATATTTTTGCTTTAATCACAGATGTCTGAAATTAATTGGTTTTAACCAAAAGGACATCTTTCAGTTTAGATTTTTATTTGCTGGACACATTTGACTGGCTGATGCAAATGCTTGTTTTCCCCAGTCTTTTTCATTAACTATGTTCCGTAGTTTTCTTAACCACTGCCCATATTCGAGGACATAGTTACGTCTTACCTGCTTAGTAAATGGTTTATCAATGGCTATATTAGCAAATAGTAACCCATATACACAAACATTTTCTGTTAGTTGCTCATAGAATACCAAACCAGCTAAATGCTAGCTAACACCGAATTCTCGCAAAAATCCTTGCTTAACATTTCACGTCAGCTTTGAATTCGTTTTTTGCTTTAGTGTATTGCAACAGTATTTATTTATCCTTTTGCATTGTGGGCTTACACTTTTTTCCCTCTTTATCCTATCAAGACCTTATTCATCGGGATTTGCTGAAGTGGGCAGAGTTGTTTGATATGAAGACAACAAGTTGTTTGGCGTGAAGCCAAATAATGACGAGATGAACCCTTTTTTGGACTATTTTCAACAAGTGGATCTTTATTTTTTGCGGAAATTTTGCACATTTGCAAATTTTTTGGAATACCGATTTATAAGTGGACTCTGAAATTGCCGAAAGTTTTTACGAAAGATATTGTATTTTTACATTTAAATGTTTTCATTTGAATAAACTATTCTAATTGTATTTTTTCCTTGACTGGTTTATTAGCGATTTAGGTTTTGACTCAAAAGTACCAAACTTCAATCTTGTTTTTCACTTAAAACAATGAAATGATATTGCACTTAATGCAATAGCAATAGTTTGTTGTAACAGTGTTCACCTTGTCAGTAAATGTGGAGATCTGGAATTAGTCATACTGAAGTTGCTAACAAGGAGTGTTATGTCATTAACAGTACTATGGCAAGATTTAATCAATGCTTAACATTTCACAACATTAATAGAATCAAAACTCAATTGTGTAGTTTGTAATGGTTACAATCGTGGTTCAAATGACCTGAAATGGTTTCCAAGGGCTCTATAAAATGGCTCCTGGTGTACTGTTTCCTGTTTCAACAGGAAATGATGAAAAACGTGCACAATTTAACTTATAAATGTTCTTTGAACACTGAACGATCGCATTCTTTTATAAGGGACTATTTGTCACAGTGATATGCTTCATAGACATATTTCATACATCTATTTTGTAAACAAAATAAAAAGGGGTGGGACTTTAACATCACCTGAGTGGGGTAAATGGAAATAACGTCAATCAAAGGCATAGCTTTCAGAGCTAGGAAGGAGCTCTAGATGGCGGATCAGCCTTGGGAAGGGTACTATAGGCTTTCGTTAGTCTAGTCCTCTTGGAACTATTTCTGCCCGTGAGTGGTCCTTTCTGACCCGAATTTTCTCAGTGATCTATTCTTTATCATTTTTGCTTTGATTCTGGCTTTTCTGCGTGGTTTCTTGGCTATTTTTGAGCCGTCATTGTCGTCTGTACGGAGAGACTGCTCGTCGTTGTTTTCCATATTGAGCTGTGGCGGCCATGGCGTGCCTCCATTTTTAGTGTGCTAAGCTCCTAGAGGAGCTGGCGTCTATCGCCCAAGAAGACCCTCTGTGAATGAAGAATGATCAGGCCCTTGTTTTCTTTTTGATTAACGCTATTTTTTAAACAATTGGAATTGTTTACTTTTTATATTTTTTAGTTTCTTCCGAGTATTTATATTTTAGTATAAATATTAATGTACTGTCGCGGACGTGACTCTAATACTTCATATCTTCCTGTACAAGGAATTGGTATGTTCATATTTTGTACTATATACATGACTTATAATATGTGTCCCCTTATTTGTTTCATCTTTGCTCTAATGACGCAGTTGGAATTAATGCACGCGTCTTGATTCGAGGACAGTATTGTAGCTCATTACAATAAATACAGTTTAAGGACTATTCTCCCCCCCCCCATGTTTTGTTGGTTTTAATACGGAATATACGATTCCTAAACCGTATAAAGATTTATTCCACTCCATTTTAAGACTTCACGTTTATGTTACATCTGCCACTTGAGCAAAGGACAATCTAAGGAATCCTCTGTAGTCGTTCATGTTTCGTCTAACTTTTTGACAGTATATATCGGGACACCAATCAATAACAAATAATACCAAGCCACAACGATGATGAAGAATAAAAATAAAAAGCATGAGGATGAATGTTCAACACAAAGCAATGCATCAAGGTATGATCCCTATACTTTTTACGATTATGACATCTCGTTTGATTGTTTACCTTGTCAAGCATGGTTGGTCACCTGTTCATATCCTTGAGACTATGATCCTGTTGATTTCAAGTGTCATATAAATGACCTTGCTATTGTTAAACAGCCACACCCTGATTATCCTACCATTTCTTATACTCAATACTATGGTTTTAGGCCTGTGTGGGGGTCCCATGCCCTCATGATCTATGTTAAAGTCCACAGCAAAGCTAATTTGCACTATTAAAATACCTGGCACAGATCTTTGATTTCCAAAGGCAATCATTTATTATGACCTTGTCTTACCGGTTGGCACTGCATTGCACCATTTCTATCAACGTTGAGTCGTTTTCAAAGGCAATACAGTGGTGAAAGAAAAGGCAATCTCTTAATCTATTTCTGGTCTCCGTTTGACTAATAGTGATTAGTTATACTGACAATACTGTGTTTAATATGAATAACGTTACAAAACATGACTTGGTTACAGGTACCGATTCAATATTGTGTATTTCAACTCCCACTTCCACTGGTTTTGCATGTCTGGTTTCTGTAACTATAGTTGTTTCAAAATGCTAGATAGGCCACACCTGCTGCTGATAGCCAAATAGTTATATCAAGGATTTTATTTAATTTTTGGACGAAGATGCTCTCTGCCGTTTCTTCCGTATTGGTATAGAAAGTATTGCTCTTGATGGAAGTTACGTTCAGCCTTCAATAACTTTTGAAACAGGCTGTCACCCTCATTGCATCTTTGCTGTTTACAAACAAAGTTTACATTTCAAAATACGTATTGCCTACTTAACTTCATTGCATTTTCATACGGAGATTGGCACATTTTGTTTTCATTTTGAGTAGCATAGTTTCGTGGGAATGCTGGACGAGTTAACTGAATCAAAATCTCTTAACCTTTATTTTGTTTACCCTCCATGGGGGTTAAATTTCCATGTCTAGGTGTGGTTATGTTGTCAGTTACCATTCCTTTAACCTGAACTTTGTGATACTTGTTCACAACTCAAAAGCCAAATAAGGTATTGTTATTTCATCTTCATAAATAAAGACATTTTAAAAACCCTATCATTTGTATGGTATAATGAACTTACACACGTCTTGATCTGCTATGAAAGACACATGGGCAACGATCAATTATATACTGCAAAGTCTTTGATTGAGGCAATTTATGTTGCCAGACTTAGTTTTAGGTGCTCCAGTAGTGTCATTTTTCGATGAGTGCTTTATTTTATCTTGAACTTTAAGAAGTCGAATGCCTTCTAGCTTTGCTCCATCACACCTCCAGAGTTCATGTTGTGTGTTTTTCTCATATGTCGAGGACATGTGAATAAAGATCCCCAGAACCAGGCTCAGTAATTGTCAGGTTTAATGCATGCACATGGAAAGGAGTAGGCCTATATCCAGCAAGACATTCTGTCGTCCTCAGAGAGTAGTTCTATATATGCAAAGAAAGAGTGAGAGTCAAGGCCTTAAAAAATAACATTGTAATGTTGTCTGTAGGAATGGAACAAAGATAGCCTGTTGGAGTCTTTAGATGAGAGGTATGCACAGTTGTTAGGTTCAATAAGGTGGAGATGAAACCTGCTGGCTATGTGTAGGTTTTTAGGATAAGTGTAATCATGTGTGCTGTGTGTTGATGTGTGATTTATTTTGAATAGTTACATAGGTGATGATCATGTAGAATGTACTGTAGAACGTAATATGGGTACGATTCGATTATTCTTCCACACCATGGCAGCCATTTTAGTCCATGAGGACAAATGTGTTATTTATTGTGTTTGTTTGACACCGGAAGTTTGACGTAGCGCACAGGAGATCATATCAGACATAAATGTTTAATTATCGCAAAACAATGTGACGAACATGTTACAAAAGCTATTCAAGGTCATACAATGGCCCTAGCTTTTGTGCATAGATTGCTGACTGTCTAAAGTACTTTAGAACTACATGGAGGAGGAACAGGAAGTATGTTGAGGTGAGGAGACTGGCACGCCTAGCGGAGAGAGATGAGCAGAGATAGGCTAATTTCCTACCTAGTAACTCGGCAGCCTATCGTCATTTGAGAGGACGGTTAGAACCCACCCACCAATGACCTTTACTATAATGGGAGCCTTTCACTTCCGACTTTTATAGTTGCGTGTGGATTCTAGTTTTTTATTATAATTTCTGTCATATAATATCAACACATATTTTAACTTGTGATTTTAAAGAGGAGTAAGAAACAAAGGCTGTAGTTTAAATCGAGCCTTTTCATTTTTCCTGACAAGCCATTTATGGTAGCGCTTCGAGATTCTATTATAAGCGTTTAGTGCCACCAGTAGTTCACTCATGGTATCGCATTATGTTACTTATTTATAATAGTTTAAGCTATGTGGGGCTTTTTGCACCCATTTTGTATTTGTATACTTCCAAGCCAATTTAATATTATAGTGCTGACCTAAATGAATTCATAGTTGTTTGAACAAATGCTTTTCATATTATCTCAAACCAAGGGGACAAGCAAAACGAGACAAAACATAATAACTTTGGCACTGTTGTGCTTTCTGTCTTGAAGGCTACCTGTAAATGGTTATTATCACATCAGTATAAGAGGATTGGTGTGCCTTAGAGTGCATATCCTATTTTAAGAATGGGGGTCAACACAAAACCATCATATATAGAATTATGATCACAAATGTAACTTAAACATGAATGGCTGCTAGATAGAACGTGCTGAAAATTGCTCTAAGAATTAATGGGAGCGGTATCTTTAGCAGTATATATAGCTACTAGCAAAAATGCTACTAAGAATAAGACATTATATAGTACCCATTTAGAGGACCAGCCTTCATTGTTATTGACTTTTAGATTAAAACAGATTGTTTAACGGACAAGCAAAATAAAATAAATAAAATAAAATAAAATGTATCTACAATGCATTTCTGTACATTATAAGTATCTATTTAGCACCGTAGTTGTTTGTAAATTGTAGACCTTTCCATATTTGCCATATTCATGTTATTTTTTGATTGGCTCTCCTGCTACAACATAAGTGTACCTCCTCGGAAATACAAAAGGTGTTTGTTAATTCGATCCACCAAATGCAGTGCGCAAACCATTCACAACCATTGTGTTTTGTGCAGCAATTCCGCGTCAGAGGAGTCCAACCGCTCCGTGTCGGAGTCTGGGAGCCAGTCTGAGAGTGATCATGGCAGCGAGAGGAAGCAGCGGGCCCACCACTCTGAGTCCAACAGCTCCTCCGAGTCAGAGAGTCACTCAGAGTCAGAGGGCGAATCAACAGGGTCCAAGTCACAGCAGGCTGCAGCCGAAGTCAAAGACAAGCCAGTTAGAAAGAAGGAGAGCCTGGCAGATGTGAAAAAGGTGCGTTGGTCCAGGTCCGCTATCATGAATTCAGGTGCCCAGTGCACCATCGATGAAGCAATGATTAAGGCCTTAAATCATTTAGTTTTAGCCGTTTAATGAAAGCTGCTATGGTCTGATATTTGGATTTGAACAATTACACACTGAAATATTCGATATGAAATGACTAACTCAGTGGAATCTTGACTTCGTGGCTACAGATGTGGGAGGAACATCCAGACGTGTACGGGGTCAGGAGGTCCAGTCGAAGCAGACAGGAACCTGCTCGTTTAAACATTGGAGCTGGGGTAAGAATGGGCTCATTCAAACGTAGAAGAAATGTGTCTTGGAGTACTGCTGTTAAAACAGGTGCCATGATATGTCTGCCAACATGGTGCCAACTGGCCAGCCGTTAAATAGAGAAGGACAAGCCTCTTCTAATTGTCCTTTTTCCTTTTCGGAGGAATGTTTTCGTCTCTGCTAATTTCCTTTTAAATGCCTCTTCTCCAAGTGTTATTTATGCCACCTGGTGGATATTGTGTGGAAGTGCTGCTATCTCTTTAAAATGACAAATAGTACTGTGTTTGTATTGTGATCTTATTTCAGGGGAGCAGTGACTCTGAAAATGAAAGTCCTAAGAGAAGAGGAACCCGGTCTAAGAAAATAGAGTAAGTACAGACAGCTACACTTTTACAATTTTGAGTCTCCTAAAAAAAATTGGATGTTGCTACTATGCATTTGTTTTTAATTTGTCATGTTTTTTGTTAAGTGTAAATGTTAAGGCCTTTTTGACCATCTTCATTTGTTAATGGGTATCTGTTTGCTTGGGTTGGGTTTTGTATTTTAAGCCTTAGCTAGCTATAGCTTTATTCAAGCACAAATGTAGTGGTCTGGATCGATTAACAATAAAATTGGTTTGATTTGCAAAAGAAAATCTTATAAATTTTACGAGAATTCTAAATTGGCAAAGGGTGAATTTCGAGGGTGATCTTGTATTTCTTTTTGAAAGAAATACCTGGGATGATGATGACTCAAATGAGGACGAGGAGGATTCCAGCAGTGCAGACAGTGATCAGGAAGAGACAGTTAGATCCAGAAGACTTCCTGCTAGAAGGTAAGAGTGGAGCATAGCCTGACCACCAGACAGCTACCCACCGGTCCTTTCAATCTCATTCCATTCCTATTCATTTCTTATCTTATTGTTTTACTGTTCTTTTATTATTCTCCTTTTTATCTTAGTATTATCATCTGTTATTCAGTCAGTTCTAATACTTAACAGCCCATCTGAAAAATATGATTATTTGGTGTTCACAATCACAGGCTAAATGTTGTTTTTAGTGTTGCAGCATGACATAGAGTTAATGTGATACATTTCCTTGCATATCTTAATGACACTGCTGTGTTTCCTGCTAAGATGAGATGATAGGGTGGGACGGCTGAGCTTTCTCTGATCATTTCGAATGGCCTCTTTCATCTCTGATCTGTTTACAGACCACAGAGTAAATCAACAGCCAAAAAACAATCCCAAAAGGGAAGGAAATCCAGGAAACAGGAGTCATCAGGCGAAGACGATGACGACGACGACGATGAGGATGAGGATGATGAGGACGATGACGAAGATACTCAAAAGAGGCAAACCCGGGGAAGAGCCGCAACAAAAGTCAAAAGGTATTTTCTCTAGCGTTCTGGTAAGATATCGATTGAGACTTAAAGCAGAGACAATACTACCCTCATTTGCTGCTGAACCACATCAAACTTGTAGATTTGCTCTATCCAGATACACATTGATTTCAGCAAATTTCCCTGCTTGCTTTTTGAAGATTTAAAGCATTCCCCCTGTACTCTGAACGCCTCATACATGTCATTCACGTGTAGAATCGTGAGAATCATTAAAGTCACAATGTGTAACTTTTCAACTAGCTCGTATCTTGCATATCTGTAGTCAATGCTAAGCGATAGTGATTTGAATCACTACGCTAGTTCGCGTCACACGGCGGCACAGCCAGTCAGAGGGGACAGAACACTATTATTCTGTTTTTGGAATTCTGAAAGTCTCCGCCTACTAAGTGGGCAGGGCTCAATCGTGCACATTGCGACCTTAAATCCTTCTTGCTTCGTTCCTTCTCCATTAAGCCGACCCGGTGCCTTGTCTCGTTTATGTCGGCAGTTACAAGGAGGACCAGCATGACCTGGAGACGGACTCTGACGACCTGATCGAGATGGCGGGCGACGTGGCGGAAGAGCAGCAGGACGATGACAGCGAGACCATCGAGAGGGTGATGGACACACGGACGGCCAAAAAAGGAGGTAAGGCTTCTTCTGTTGGCGTTCTGGCGCTTTAAATATATATATATATATATATATATATATACATACAGATTTGAGTTTTTGTTGACATTTATAATTTCATTAAGTAATTTGTGCAGAGTTGGTAAGTAAGTGCAGATAGGAATCACAACAAGTTTTGTATTCTTTTTGAAATGTTTGTCAAAACAAAACAAAGTTTGTCTAAATTCAATAGAAGCAATTTTTCGAGGTGTGCGTTTTTCATAGTGCACCTAAAGCACATTTTTTGATTGTGTATATGCAGCTACGGGAGCGTCCACTACGATGTACTGTGTGGAGGAAAACGGAGACCCGAGCGAGGGCTTTGATCAGGAGAAGGACGAAGGGGAGACCCACTATCTGATCAAGTGGAAGGGCTGGTCCTACATCCACAACACATGGGAGAGCATGGACTCTCTGACCCAGCAGAAGGTCAAGGGACTCAAGAAACTTGATAACTTCATAAGGAAGAACGATGAGCTCAACTCTTGGTAAGAAGAAAAAAAGATGAAGAAAATTATGCATGTTTTTTGGTGGAAGAGATTTAATATATTTGTCAAAGGTCATAAACGAATTGTCATCTGTAGGTTGAATAAGGCATCTCCAGAGGATATTGAGTACCACAACTGTCAGCAGGAGCTCTCTTGCGACCTGAGCAAGCAGTTCCAAATAGTAGAGCGGGTCATTGGTAAGATGTACTAACATTGTATTTTTGATTAGTTACCCAATTGTTATTATTATTTTACCTTTCTTGTGTCTGATCGGGTCTTAATCCAAGTTCATTCATCTGCTTGACAGCCACAAGGACCGGGAAGACCCAAGGGACGGCAGACGTCCCACGTAAGTTCCCTCTCTGCCACTTACTGTCCGTGTGTCTCTCCGTTTTATGATCACAATTCATCAGGCACTGTGTCGATTAGCATAAGTAGTTGATGTCGGAACTAACACAAACATGTGTGGATCCTCAACAGCACCCAGTCATAAGTCGGCCCCGTCCTCCAACGAGCCTGAGTACCTGTGCAAGTGGATGGGCCTGCCCTACGTGGAGAGCAGCTGGGAGGACGGAGCCCTGGTCAAAAAGAAGTTTCCCAACTGCGTAGACGGCTTCGACAGCCGGAACTGCAGCAAAACCGTTCCTTCCAAAGACTGCAAAGTAAGCGTGAGTCCCTCGAGTTAAAGGAATTCTATTTTTTGGAAAGGTGTCGTTAAATATTATGAATCCATCTGTAACTGTAATTGCAGGTGTTGAAACAACGGCCAAGATTTGTTGCCCTGAAGAAACAACCAACCTATATCGGAAGTGAAACCCTGGAGCTGAGAGACTACCAGTTGGATGGACTCAATTGGCTGGCCCACTCATGGTGCAGGTACACAAAGGACCTTCTGAATAATATTATGCATTTATTGATCTTTTTGGTTCTATCTGATTAGAAAGCAGGCAGGGGTATACACCTCTGAAAATATTGGGCAGTATTGTCTAGTGGTTAGGGTTTTTGACTCATAGCCAAACGTTTCTCCAGCCCCAAATGTCTGCAGTCTATCTGTCTGGAACAATGCCTAACCCCTCTACCATCTCTCCCTACATCTCCCTGTCTGGAACAATGCCTAACCCCCTATGGTCTCCCCTACATCTGGTCCAGGTGCAACAGTGTTATCCTGGCTGACGAGATGGGGCTGGGGAAGACCATCCAGACCATCTCCTTCCTGTCCTACCTGTTCCACCACCACCAGCTCTATGGGCCCTTCCTGCTGGTGGTGCCCCTGTCCACGCTCACCTCCTGGCAGAGGGAGTTCGAAACCTGGGCGCCCGACATGAACGTGGTGGTGTACATCGGCGACGTGATGAGCAGGAAGACGGTGAGCGTGGATCACGGGGGGGTGCTATTGACCCTTTATTATTTAGTATCTCTCTGGGATTGGTCTGTTAATCAGTGTTTTTAACCTCTTGTTCTCAATAGATCCGGGACTATGAGTGGGTGAACCATCAGACCAAGAGAATTCGCTTCAATGCACTTTTAACCACGTATGAAATTCTTCTGAAAGACAAGGTATGCACAACATCCTGTATAAGCCGCATGTGTTTAAAACGGATGTAGACGTTTTGCATGTGGAAATATGTGTGTGTGAGTGTGTGTGTGTGTGTATATATATTCTATGATTGGTGGTATGATCTTTGGTCCTCAGGGCGTGCTGGGGAACATCAACTGGGCCTGTCTGGGGGTGGATGAGGCTCACCGGCTGAAGAACGACGACTCCCTGCTGTACAAAACCTTGATCGAATTCAGGTCCAACCACCGGCTTCTTATCACCGGGACGCCCCTGCAGAACTCCCTCAAGGAGCTGTGGTCGCTGCTGCACTTCCTAATGCCAGACAAGTATGACCGCTATCTCCTTTTAAAACATCCCCCTCCACTCTCAAAATCCAGCACGGTGAATATTGCCGTGGAAGTTGCCGATAAGCCTAAACAAGCACATGGCATACTTCTGCTCCCCTCAGATTCGAGTTGTGGGAGACCTTTGAGGAGGAACACGGGCAGGGGAGGGACAACGGCTACCAGAGCCTCCACAAAGTCCTGGAGCCCTTCCTGTTGAGACGTGTCAAGAAGGACGTGGAGAAGTCCCTGCCGGCCAAGGTGGAGCAGATCCTGCGCGTCGACATGTCCGCCCAGCAGAAACAATTCTACAAGTACGTTTCGCTTCATCACATTTATTGGAATAGTCCTAACGATTTTTGTTCTGCAACCATATTTGCCTACATATATATTCAAGCAAATATTTTTTAGGGGAAACCCAAGGGTAGTATTATTCTTATATCTGAGAACCAACCCAATAAAACAACCATATGTGTTTTATCCTGCTCACCACTTTATCTGTCTAGTGGTTGACAGATAGCTTCTGGCCTCTGGTACCACAATCTTCCAATGTTGTCCAGAAAGCAATTTAAAACAAGTCAGAGGAATAAACATGTGCATCACCTTCCCGACTTGCAAACTATTGTCTTTGAGTGTACATTCAGTACATCACAGGGACAGCCAGATCCCCAGTGTGGCATAGCTTACTGGTTTCTGTACAACATTTGAACTCGCAGAAGAAAAGCATGCCGTTTGTGGTAGTTCCTCTGAATCTCAGGCAAACATATCCCCGCCGGCCACATCTTCACAAACTAACGCGAGTGACTTCCCGAACGTGTCCCCAGGTGGATTCTGACGAGGAACTACAAAGCCCTCTCCAAGAGCACGCGCGGCAGCTCCTCAGGCTTCCTCAACATCGTCATGGAGCTGAAGAAGTGCTGTAACCATGGTTTCCTCATCAAGCAGCCCGAGGAGGGAGACAGCGACACGCAACAAGAGCACCTGCTGGTAAATAATAGTTTTGTGTGTGTGTGTGTGTGTGTGTGTGTGTGTGTGTGTGTGTGTGTGTGTGTGTGTGTGTGTGTGTGTGTGTGTGTGTGTGTGTGTGTGTGTGTGTGTGTGTGTTTGTGTGTGT